>CM060951.1:67864318-68171818 GCA_030765055.1 Mantis religiosa | reverse complement strand
TCATCACTTGGTGGGGTGAGGTTACCCCGAAGGCCCAGGTTGCCATGTGGGGAGTGTTAGTAACTAACTAACTTATATTTCACCCAAACATTCGATAGCGAGATTTCTAGAAATACACATTCTTTTGCTCTCTGAATCTAAAACAAATATCATATTTATAAAAAGGTCAGTTTATGTACTCATGTGTCTAAGTGTGTATGCTTGTATGCAGCACAACTCAAAGAGAAACGTCGGTTAAATACCATGACAGTGCACCAGTACACTCATCCCGTGTCTTGCTGTGAAACAGCATGAGTTGCTGTCACATGTCCAATTTATGTTGACCTAGTTCCCTGCGAATTCCTTTTTTTCTCAAGTATTACAAAAACGCGAGAAGAAAAGATTAGATCAAATGCGGTGGTCATCTTCGAGAAATAGCAAGAATCGAGAAGGCAAACATTCGGTGAAAGTACAAAAATGCACAAAACTTGAATATCTGATTTCAAATTTTTATTTAATTTTTGTTATGTGATCCGCAAGTAAAGTATGAGGAAAACAATTATAGGATACCACAATTTTATATTCTAATATTGACTTTTTCAGAAAGTCTCTCGTGTTGAAAGATTGCATATTTATAATTAAACATTTACCTCTAAAACATAAAATATAATTTGGTCTTTTTGAGAAATATTCTTGATATTGGTTGATAATATTGTGACATTTTTGCTTGAAGTGTTATATAGAATATATACCTTTAATAAAAAAAACCAATTCACTGTCTCCGTTAAATAGTTCTCCACCAATGTGAGAAAATTGTTAGATATTTGCACTTGATGGAGAAGATGAAATATTACTAGACGTTGGTATAAATAATATGTATAAAAACAGAATGAGTGTGTTTTTAAATTACTGAAATTATTAATTAATATATTTCTTAACCAACTTTTAAATTACTGAATTAATTAAGAAATATATTGTTGGAATATCGAAGGCAAAAACATAAAGGGGAGATGGTTGGACTAATGAAAGCCTAAGTGGCAAGAAACACCTCAGGCACAGGTGTCCTTTGCACTTCCAAACGTCAGTAAATCAAAGGGCAGATTTGGCAAAACTGCAGAAACGGTAAATTTACTTTCTAAATTTTATGTTTCAATCTAACACAGATTTTAAATAGTAATTTTTAATTTTAAAGGTTGGAGATTAGGAGTAAAACAGTGAGAATTATCAATTGCCGTGTGGAATAAATTTTTACTTCCATATACCTTCCATGTTTCAGCTTAAAGAAGGGGCACTGATGTTTTCCCTGTAACTTAATTGAGATTAATGAATACTTACTCCAATTATTATTTTTCAGGATTCCTAATACGGAAATGTTTACCTTATGGCAAAACCTGCGAGCTCGGGTTAAACATTAAATTGTGAATGCTTATAAACATAGTTTAACTGGAACAATTATCTGTAGCCTTTAACTTTTCTGCAGCTAACTAAACATCGCTGAGCAATTAAATCACAGCAGATATGGCAAAAACAGAAAGTGCATCTGAAAAAAATGGTGTTGGATTTAAGTACATACAAATCACTATCAGCAAAAGTCTGTAAATGTATTTAATAACGGTTTAACAAGAGTAATCTTAGTTCTGTTTATCTAGAGAAATGATTTAACTGACTCTCTCACGATTAAAAGAAGTTAGTTGTCTCAGGATTTAAAGAAAGACTTGCAATATAATATTAATTAGCTTGCTAAATTTATTGATCGAAAACCTTCATTACAATTTTTGTGTTTCTTTTTGTATTGCTTAGATAATCTATTATTCTTTTGTTGAGACTAACTTTAAATATCTGTAAATGATAACAAATGACAAATACAACCAAACTAACAAACGCTAAAGAGATTACAAAATGGAGGTGACATACGGAGGTAATAAAAGTGTGGGATAAGCAGCCATAGTTGGTTGAAACAAGTTTCGTAGCCTCTTATTGGTCAAAAGTAGACTGATGTAGTAAGGGTATGACAGGCATGTAAAATTCATAACTCTTCTCAGCTGTTAAAACTCCATGGAACCGTTATGTGTCTCTCTTTGATGTCTTGAGTTATTAATAAAGCAATTCTTAAGAATGTTTCGTCACTCACAATAAAGTTTTCTTAATTATGTAAAATTACCATGTCTGTTCAAAAAGTTCCGGAACTTTGTCCTAAAAAAGTTTCTACGCTTACCTTTTACTTATTGTGATTGTCTCCTTCGGAATACTCTCCTACACAATTGATACACCGCTTCCACTTCCAGGAGTAGTCTTGGTACACCTCGTTCTGGATCGCGCGAAGCGGCGTTTGCAAATTTTCTTTTATCTCGTCTATCTTGCAAACCTTCGTCCTTTCAGCGGACTTTTCAAATTCTGAAATTAAAACGCGTGCAGGGGAACATCTCATCCACATTTACGTGTTCCAAAAGCTTTTCACAGAACGCCAGGCGATGATCTTTCTGGTCTTGACTCAAAAGCCGTTGGACAAACTTGGGTGCAACACGATGTGTTCCAAGGTGCTGTATCAGGATTTCATGACATGATCCGACTGAAATGTTACATTCTTCTGTAATCTCTTGGACAATCAGTCTTCGGTTGGCACACAATTTCGTTGATGTTACTGATAAGAGCGTCGTCGTAGACGCCGAAGGACGTACTGATCGAGGGTCATCTTTAACTTCCGCCCGGTTATTTTTAAGCTGTTTAAACCACGTAAACCATTCGTAACGCCGAGTATGGTTTAAGCACTCGTTACCATAAGTTTCCTCCATCATTTGGTGTATATCAGTAAAGGTACTCTTGGGTTTCGCCCAATATTTAATGCAGATGCGTTGTTCCTCTAGCTCTGCGATCTCGAAATTCGCAAACTGTGTGACATAATGTCCAACTAATACAGTACTGAACGATAACAGACATACAACAATGAAACTTTCGGATTATATACATCAAACACAAGCGCGTGCAGGAATGCCAACCAAATTTAGCTCCAGTGCTACATAGGTGCGAAACTACAGATGTTCCATAACTTGAACAACTTGAAAGTGGCTTGAACACGTCAAGAACTATAGAGTTTGCAGTCCTTTTAATGTCTCATTTATTTATTTGCCAGTTTCTCATAGACTGTACAGTCTGCCTAACACAAGAAGGCAAGCGGGACCTGAAGAGAGAGAGGGAGAGGAGTTTAAACTGTTTATCTGCTCTGGTAGTGGGTCTGTTTACTACAAAATAAGTGTATGAGAGTGCATATGAGTCACCCATGCTGCCAGATCTAATGCTCGTTTCAGTAACTGCAGTGATAGGTATTATGTATGCGTGAGTTATGTGACAACACTGTGTATTTTCTATGAACCTAGCATTCTTGCTATATCCGGAAGGTGAGCATATACACAGCAAAAGTGATTATGTTACATATTCCTCTGGCCTGACTTCTTGTGGTGGGCAGAAATTATTGCTTCGTTGCAAGCAGTAACTATTTGTAGGTATCTGTAACATATACAAGATGAATTAACACGAAAAATCACGAAAATTATTTAGATTATTCATGTGACTTCTTCCATACACTATAGTACCAGTACAACACTTTTAAACAATTATCAAATATTGGATAATTTAAGTAATGTTAAGAAATATCGAAAACGTTCCATATTACTTCCGAATGAAGTGAACCTCATAGGCTATTCCCAGAATATTTCATATGAATATCTGTAATATTTTATATTTTAATAAAAATCTTTAGAGCTATTTTTAGAAAATCAAAACTTTGAAACGTTTTGCATGTGCAAAACACTCACACTTACACTCACAAAAATACTTAAATTTGAGCTCAATAAGCCTTAAAACGAATACTTGATATTGAATTTTTGTGTAATGTGCTATAGACTATCGCCCATAGTTATAGAAGAATGGAGAGAAACCTTTAAATCAAAAGGAATAACTGCAAACAACGTGAATGTAAACACAATGGATTTCACAGATGACCAGATATTATTTGCATAAATTGAAGTGGAACTGCAAAGATCAGTAACTAAATTGAATGGAATAGGAATAAAGTATAATATGATAATCTCGGGAAGAAAAACTCAATTCATGGCAATAGGTAATTGAGAAAGAACAAAGAAAAATCAAAATAGTTACTGATGGGGAAATTATAGAATTAGTTTCAGCATTCAAATACGTAGGATCAAAGATATCAATTCTGAACACCAAGGCAGATGTTGAAGAGAATATCGAACAAACAATAGATTAAATGGATGCATAAAACACCATTTTGGTAAAAGTGTGAGGACGGAAATAAGGCAGACTCCACAAAATAATATCTAAGCCAGCGCTGAAGTACTCTTTTGAAACTTGGACATTAAGAACCAGAGAAATGTCAAGATTTGAAATAGCTCAAAAGAGATTTCTTCGTCCATTGTTAGGAGTTAGTAGCAGAGATAGGAATAAGAACACCGTAACAAGAGTACAGTTAATGGAAGAAAATGTTACTGAAGAAATTCAGAGGTATCAAAAACGATGGAAAGAACATGTTCTACGAATGCTCCCTGTCAGATATCCGTGGCAAGCCTTATTTTATGAACCTTCAGGAAGACTAAGTGTTGAAAGACAGCGAAAAAGATGGAGCGAGCAGTTTCTTTAGCTTCGGAACAGGTCTGAAGGCCTAACCTTGTGAGGAAGAAGAAAAGTATCTTCTCTTCTTACAATGTACATGATGGAGAAGATAATGAAATCTGTATAACTTTCTATTCCGAAAAGTTTTTATATTCTTTATTTTTTGCTTATTTTTTGACCTTATACCCAAGTGTGATTTCAAAACTAATCGAAGGAAGGTACTGTGGAAGAGATCTGTTAATCTGCTGCGGTGCTTTGAAAAAACTTGGTCATCGTGATATTTTGTCCGTTATTTCTCGAGAGGCGGACTTTTCGTGGTCGAATGGACGGGATGACTTTTGCTTCCCTCGCAGGACGTGAAGGGTGGGGCCTGTGTGGGGGTTGCTGCTGACGTGTACAGAATGCTTGTCACTACAACTGCTGGTCATTTCGCGCAGAAGTCCTCCCCCTTCCACCTACTGGACATCGATCGAACAAGCCAAGGCTCTGCCGTCTTATTTTCAGCCTTAGCAGAGAAGTTGTAAGTCACAGACCGTTTCGTAAACATCTGTAGCACTAAGAAATATACACGTTCGCATTAAAAGTTTTTTCTACTTCGAATAATAATATAAGAAGATTGTGATGATTTGTGGTCACTCAACTACTGTGAAGAAATAAGAACAATGTAAATAAATTGAGTTGATCTTCATATTTTTGAACATCCAGAGAAATTATGAGAATGATATAGCTGACATTGAACTACTTTAAGGTTATCAAGGGAATATAAAGATCTTAAAAGCTCATTTAATGAGAATCCTAAGGAAGAAAGCCTAACACACTGTCACTGCATTTATTTGCCACTGTCTATGTAGGATATTATTAGGCTTGCTGCAATAATGGATGCAGCATGCGGCCATCATACTGTAATCTTGGCACGCTTTCTGAGCGGATTACTATTTTTTTCTATAAAATAGACGTTGGTGCCCAAGAACTTGCCAAGAATGAGTGCATCCGTACTTTATCTCTCATTGGATTTAAAAGTATCCATATCTTACAGCGTTAATGCATAAAAGCTACCACACTTCACCTGTATTTATTAAGTGTAAGTAATCCACGAGTCCTGCGCCGTGGTGTAGTGGGTTAGAGCTTGTGCTTTGGTTCCCTGAGTCCGGAATGCGCTCGGGATCAATCTCACCCCTGGGGGGCGCATGGATTTTAACTACCGATATAGGACCGGTGCCCACTCAACTTCGTGAGGATATTGAGAAGCTACGCTAGGTAGCGAACCCTGGTCTAGGAAGCCAACTTTCCGGCAACTGGGGGTGTCGAGATGCTGACCACATCCACTCGCCGTAAAATTTGGATGATCACCCACCTCTACCTGGCGTTTGTGGCGTGAGGATGGCAGTCGGGTTGGCAGGCTTCGACCCACTTTGGGCTATTACACCATGGGTTACGTTTACGTGTATGTAATTCACGAATAAAACATCAATCATTTTACAGGTTGGATGGGGTGAAAATTGATTTTTTAAAGGTCATATTAAAGTCAAAAGTATAAAGCTATATTCTATCATCGGCTATTAGCGTTATTTTATAGCATCAAGCACCCCACTGCTTAGTGCCAATTGCAATACAAACATTTGGTTCCTGCGATCATTAATACTTCTACAGCCTACAAGTACATATTACATGGTGAGATGACTCCTCATACGGGGAACCGTGGGTTCGATTGCCGGTGATGTCCACTCTAACATAGATATTTCGTGGTTTCCAGTATTTCACTCATTTCTTTAATTTCTTTTATTCATTCCTATGTTTCAGAACGCGGTCGGCGGGATGCCGGTAGTGCAAGCCTGAAGAGAGTTTTCCTAGTTCTGGCATGGCAGCCTCCGGTCTCCAAGCCGGACTGATGGGCTGTTTCGGGGCCACGAAGCAGGGATGCCAGTTGTACTGGTCTGTAGGGGAGTAACTGGTAGGTACCTATACCTTGTTTCACGTAAGCTTGCCCGGTAATCTCTTAACGGTCACGTGACCTCATCTCCTCTCATTGGCTGCTGTTTGGTAGAGACTGTTTTGCGGTAAAAATTAGTTCGTTATTTAACATGGTGATATATCTTTATATGTTGAAAGAGAATTGTCAAATATTTACTTTCATAACTGTTTCAATTAAATATATTACGCAACAGAGTTAATTTATCTGAAATGCAAGTTAATTCTTAAACAAAGTAAAGAGGAGGTTCCTTTGCATCTAGGCCTGCCTTTCTGATTACACAAGAGCACGTGCTTTAGCGGTAGTGAATTACATATATTTGCTTATATTTGTTTATATGAGTTTTATCACTGACCTTGTTCTGAACTGGATTAGTCATGTATTGTCATTAGAAGGTGTACTGTGCGCGTTCGAGAGATACGTTATTTTATCCATCGTTTATTGCGCATGTACTTATTATAGGTATAATGGCAGAGTCTACCGCCAGTTTTTCGCTGAAGCATCGTAAGGGTAAGCCATTACAAAGCGGTGAAAAAAGAATTGTGTTGCATGTGTTTAATGCACTCACAGAGAAGAATCCGTCTTTGTTAGTGAGGGAAGTCGAACAGTTGTGCTCCGAACTTACAGGTGTGAGTGTTAGGTCCATAGGAACATCGCGACGTGAAGTTGAGAAAACAGGAAAACTTACCACTCCAGGCAAACGCAGGAATAAAGAAAAGCGCGTGCTCGAAGAATGCGATGAGTTCGTTAAAACTGCTGTACGTCGTCATGTGCATAGTTTTTTCTTTACATACGAACTCCCTAACATAGATAAAATTTTGTCTGCTGTAAATGAGGATGCAGATTTACCAAATTTCAGCAGATCTAGTCTGTATAGATTGCTTATACAGCTGGGGTTTGTGAATGAAAAAAGGGGCAAGAAAAATGTACTGAGAGACAGAGGCGATATTGCTGTGTGGCGAAGACGTTATTTAAGGACAATCAGACAATACCGGGATACAAATCGCAAAATATACTACCTAGACGAGACTTGGGTGAATGAAGGGCTTACGACAAGTAAACTATGGCGTGACTCGACTATTAAGACTGAAAGACAAGCATTTTTGCAAGGTATGTCTTCTGGTTTAAAAAATCCCAGTGGAAAAGGCCGAAGACTGATTGTCACTCATATAGGAAGTGATAGTGGTTTTGTGGAAGATGGTCTACTACTGTTTGAGTCAAAGAAAACCGGTGATTACCATGAAGATATGAATGGACATGTGTTTCAGCAGTGGTTTGCGAGTGTGTTAGCAAAACTGGAACCAAGCAGCATAATTGTGATGGACAATGCTCCTTACCACAGCGTTCGTGTCGAAAAGAAACCAAATACATCCTGGAAGAAACAAGACATTATTGAGTGGCTGCGTGCAAAAAATGAAGTTGTAAATGAATCCCTTATTAAGGCAGAACTACTGGAACTTGTAGTAAAGCACGCCAGCGATTGTGATAAATACGTAATCGATGAAATGGCAAGGTCAGCTGGTCATGAGGTACTCAGGCTTCCACCATATCACTGGATTTTAAATCCAATTGAGCTTATTTGGAGCCAAATTAAAGGATTCCTAGCGAGAAACAATAGAACATTTAAGTTGAATGATATCAGGCCATTGCTTTCCACAGCATTTTCGGAGATCAGCGACGAAACATGGAAAAAGGCTATTCATCATGTGCTCAAAGAAGAAAACAAAATGTGGGAGCTGGATGGCATCGTCGACAACGTAATAGAGAGCATAATTATAAACCCTACGGAGAGTTCCGACAGCGAAACTGTTACTGCAGAATCGGAATCCGAATCCGAGATGGAGGGGATTACTCCATTACCAGATTCTCCATAACGCGTGAGTTCAGTTTCATTATAAACTTGTATTTTTGCATGCCTTCATATACTTATTTGCATGATTAGCTATCTCCTGGCATTTGACGTTTACTGCAGTTTTAAATGTGATGGGAAGGCACCGCCTATGGCCTATGGCGCGAAAGCATTAGCCAATTAGGGCGAGGGGGAGGGTTGTTGAACGTGGAGTGATACATTTCAGCCGGGCAAGGTTATATGAAACAGAGAATAGGTACCCTGCCCTCTGCACTGTCGTCATCCTTGGAGTCGGCCGCTCTCTGTCTCCTCTCGACTCTTCTTTCCATCCGGAAATGCGCCACTTCGGGCATAGGTACAAACGGAGGTGCCGAAACCCTCTGTAGAATTCTATCTTGTCTATGCTACCCTATTCCCAGAAAAGTTAAGATGCACAATTTATCTCCTATTATATTGAACATATGTTATATCATAATTATCAGAGGCATTTTTTTTTAAAAATGTTTCAGAAGAAAATCTGTTTGTAGCGGCATTTGTTTGGAGAGATTTTTATTAAAATCCTTGTCGTTTCTTTGAATGATACTGGACCTAAACAAAGGATGGCCTACTGTAAATTGGAGCTGGAGCTAGATTGGACTATGTAGTATCTATTTACTTTATTGGTAGTGGATAGATAGATATAAGGGCGCTCAACTACGGCGGTCATCAGCGCCCTTGAGCTGTTTAACTCCAAGAACAAAGTAGGCTGGGTAAAAGGGTTTTATTTCTCTCACTCACTCTCAAATTAACTGTCTGATTTATGTTTATTGAAAATGTTTACTCTAGATTTTAACATTTAGAAGCATTCAAGGTGCAAAGCATATTTGTTTAAATCAGAAATTATTTACAAGATATGTTTAGTTGAACCTGACACTATTAAAATACATCATTTGGTCTTTCTCCTGAAACTATTAATTGATGAACAACTGTTTAAACCTGGAATGACTGATTTGGTTTATCTCTCATTTATTAATTGTGAAATCATTGTACAGTAGTTTAGAACATTTGATAGCGAATCCTGTCGTTTAACTTGCAAAGCTTCTTGGTATTTAAAACTTTAGATGGAAACTGCTCTGATATATGCAAATATTTTATTTCCGACCTCCTTAACCTTCCTCTCACAATCTTCTGAGCTCTAAGAATGATAGAGTAAATTAGGAGTTCAAACAGTTCATCTTGGATAATCAGAACACACAAATGAAGTTTTGTATTTTTGTATTTTCTTCTTGGTCCTTCAATTATACCATGGCAGATGAGCTGCAATTTATAACTACACTTCGGACATGTCGTTAGGCTCGGTTAATTTCTATCATATCTGTATGTTCTTTACAAGCGAGTGGAGAGGAGAGGACAGAGGCACCGGTCTCTTGGTCTATCGGGTGTGAGAATGCTCGGCAGTGCCTGCAATGAAACACTTATGCACCTATTAAAATGCAACGAAACAGCGACCATGTCCGATGTCGAACTCAGGTATATTCTCGATTTGAATTTTGTGGGCCATCCTCTCTGACCTTGGGCTTTTGAGGTTTTTTCTGGTCATAAGCGTATGCTAGGTAGTTTTCGTCTACTACGACATCTTTTCCATAAATTCCCTTTCAGTGCATCGCCTTCACAGCATTCAAGTCTGCCTTTAGGTTAGCGGCATATAGCAGTGCCAGACAGATGGTAGAGTTACTTGACCAAATTAAATATTATTCACTTGGACACTAGAGATCTGCTTAGTCGTTTATCGTTCTTTATAGATACGAGGGTAGGTCAAAAAGTAACGTCTCCTATTTTTTTCTCTTTTAATTGCGAAGAAAATTGAATCCAATTTACACATTGACGATTAATTTGTCACTATTCAATATAATCTCCGCCCTTTTCCACAGTTTTGGTCCACATTTTAACTAGGGCATGTATTCCAGTGTGGTAAAACAGACGGCCATGCTTCCTAAGCCATTGACGCACGGACGTTTTCATAGCCTCCTCATCTTCAAAAGGAATCCCACAATGAGCTTTCTTTAGTGGCCCGAAAAGATGGAAGTCTGATGGTGCCAGGTCAGGGCTGTATGGAGGGGTGAGGTCATCCCAATTTCTCAATTTCTGCAGTGGTGTAACGGCTGGTGTGTAGTTTTGCACTGTCATGCAAAAGAAGAACATCCGCCATAGTTTTTGTTGGGCAAACTCGGCGAAGACGTGCTTTCCGCTTCTTGAGAGTTCTGACTTATTGGACAGAATTTAATGTGCATCCCTGCTCCAAAAATCAATCATAAGTACACCCTCTGCATCCCAAAACAATGTCGCCATAACTTTCCCTGCCGACCGCTGAGTTTTGAGCTTTTTTTTTTCGGTGACGTTGTGTAATGCCATTCCATTGACTGCCTCTTTGATTCAGGTTCAAAAATATTAACCCACGTTTCATAACAGTAACAATTTTTTCCAGGAACTGCTCTCCCTCAGAATTGAAGCACTGCAAGTGTTCGGAGGCTATTGTTTTCCTTGTTTCTTTGTTTTGGACGGTTAACATTCTTGGTAGCCAACGTGAATAAACTTTTGAGTAACCCAGTTGTTGAATAATCGTCATCACACTGCCTTTACTGAAGGATGTAATGCGACACTATTCACCTGTTGTTACCCGGCGATCACCACGAATGATGTCATCGACTCGCTGAATGTTGCATGGAGTCACTGCAGTCACCGGCCTGCCGCTTCGCTTTTCATCTGCCAACGGTGTTCGCCCTTCAGCTTCGTTACAGCGACGAACCCATCGTCTAACAGTGCTGACATCCACCGTTGCATCACCATACACATTTTTTAGCCTTTCGTAAATGCGAATTGGCGTTTCACCTTCCGCTAAATTCAAAGTTTTCACGTAACTTACTTATTTAAGAAAAAAAAAAAATAGAGGCTTTACTTTTTGACCCACCGTGGTAGATGTAGCAGTGGGACGGAGCCTTGAGCCTGTACTGTTAGGGAATTCTACGAGTCTCTCGGTCCTGTTAGCATGCGCTTTGTGGTCTGGTATGTTTTTTTTTTTCGGTTCATAACTTTCCTTTTGTGTTAGTAACCGCAATAGATCTATTACAGCATAAACCCCTAATGCTTTTCCTATATAAAAAAAAAAGAATATACCCAAATTAAAAGTGAATAAGCCTGTTATATAAGGCATTAATATTCATAAAATTAAATGATTATGGAGCTTTTACACCCTCTGGACAAATTAAACGTTTCGTAAATGGCACATTGACTAGAACTACCGAGGTCCTAATTATAATTAATTATGAAATACGGGTTGTCTAATCCCCATTTCCTCTCTTTAATGGTTAATTAGCATACTCTGATAATAAACACGATAGCAACATCTAGAAAAAATGCGGAAGGATTATTAAACGTTTGTGGTATAAACGTCACATATATCGTTTCGCGAAAAACAATTGGTATCATTTTTCTTCGCTATGTCTGCTGCTTTCATACTTAATATGTTTGGAATGAAATGTGAGCAGTCTTTTAATACACTTGCTGCTTCTGAGGAGTAAGAGCTATTTTCTATACGTATGTACCACGTCTCTCTCCGTGAAAGAACTATTTTATTTTTTTACTTAGTGATATTTTCAACGAAAAGTGAAACCTTTTTGGGAGGTAAATGCTTTTTAATGACTCAAATGCTCTTAAGTCGTTTTTAGTGTTTTATTCCCTTATGAATTTGAGCTAGTGTGCTTATCTTGTGTTTGTCAGTAAGAACAGTGATATAAAAATTGAAGAGTTATCAAAATCGGTTTAGCGGTTTTCATTATTTATCTGTGAAAGCAACAGTATTTCCCAGTAGGCTATCAATCATAGTAATTTATACAACAACAAAAAATCTTATTTTTGTAGACACATCAGTAAAACTCTGATTCACATGACTTTCTCTATGCACTTTTATACAATCACTTATTTTTCGATCTTACTTCATGGTAATCGACATAAACATTTGTACAATGTTTTTCTACATATTTATTTATATGTAAAGGCAGTGGAAAAATGGAATAATAGATGTGAGTTAGTCAAATTTATTAAGAGCTGTTTGCTATGTGAGAGCTCTGAAATTCACTTATTTAGCACGACCAGTCAAATAGTTATGACTTTTTATTTAGAAGAGCATAAATATTGGGAAGTTGAAACCTATAGTTAAGAATATTTGGGAAGTAGTTAATTACTCCAAAACGTATCTGATATGAATTGTGTGCAAAGATATGTGTGTTACCATAGATTATTCATACCTAACAATTACGGTGTAAAGGTTCTACCGACATCAGCTTACCATTAACGTTACATTTAGAGGCCATTCTCAGAAAATTCATGTAACAATTTGGAACATATGATAATTTAATCAATATAATTACAACTATTTTGAGGAACTCAAGGCTTTGTACTTAAATGCAAAGTTTTGTATGTAACAACTTGTTGTTTTTGTTATGCTATTTTGAGATAGACTCACAAGAAGACTGAGACATATATGTACATAAAGATCTTAAGCTAAAAGTGCTTTCCTTGTTTAAGTGAGTCATAAAACATGTACTTGTAGTGAGTTATGATGGGTAGAGTGTAATACTTCCTCTACTTACTTAGGTAGTACCAAAAGTAATAACTTCTATGGATTTAGTCGTTGTTTACAGTTAGAACCAATTACATGTTCTCAAACAACACCCATGGCAATTTTAAGAGGATATGCAGCAATACAAATTACCAATGCAGTATGAAGCTGCATGTCAAGGGAGAGAAACGTAGTGTATATATGATTGTAGCCTGAGGAATTTATCCCGAGGGATGCCAATCTGCCTCGGGAAGAACTTTATTTCGTTCCCATTCTGTGTACACAATTTCTCCCAAGCTGAGACTAAATTGTCAGGAACTTGTTGCTGAAAGACTTATTTAAAGCGTGTTCTTTTGTTTACGTTATTTACATTATTAAGTTTAACTATAAGTGGAAGTACTTTAAAAGTCGCACAGCTAGCATAACTAGTATAACAATGATAGAATTTCATCGGAAAGTAAAATAAAATATTATGAAACGGAACATACATCTTTTTATGTCTCATCTCGTAAGTGAGAACTATTTTATTTCTGCGAATGTTAAGTAATGTAAAATTCGATATTGTGACTACTGTGCTGATCTTCCTGGTGTCGGTCATCTTCGCGGTCATCGTCACGGCTATGTTGCTATTTGCAGCATCCGCCTTCGTTGTTAATTCGGCCTTCATTTCTTCCATCTTCTCGTTGATGTTGTCGTTACCCCACTCCTGACAACAATTGTGACTTTGTGGGTTCGTGGAAATAAAAGTACAGGAAAGCAGTGCTCAACGAACTACAGCATCCATCACAATTGATCAAAACGAAACTAGAATTTGAAAAATAATATAATAAAATGGAAAAACAGGTGCTACAAATGTCAGATATTAATCAGCTCATAGTTATGATTCCATGAAATGGTTTAAAAATTTACACCTTGAATAAAACTTATTGAATGCCTTTCTCAAACAACCTGGGTACATTCTTACATTCTAATACAGAATAGTTGTGCGTTAGCCTTAAAACCTGAAGCAAAAACGTTTGATGGTTTGCATTGTCATGTTAGAGTAATATCTATTCTCAGGCAGTACTCGCTGGGAACGTTTCTTGACATTGTTTAGTGTTTCATGTGAAGTAAAGGTTCAAACTCCAACCCCCAAATAAAATAGCACGTCATAAATTGGGCTGGATGATGCTGACTTATCTATAACCCAGGTCAGAAACTTCCAGAGGATCTTTGAGGATCAAACTCCAACCCCCAAATAAAATAGCACGTCATAAATTGGGCTGGATGATGCTGACTTATCTATAACCCAGGTCAGAAACTTTCAGAGGATCTTTGAGTCTTTTAAGGATATTTTGTATTGTATTTATTTTTAGGATGATACCATCGTAGTTAATTCAATAAAGAAAACGTTATAATCGACGCAATAGTTGATACTGGCAAGGGATGCATTCATTGGTTTTCAAATGGCGTAAGGATATAGAAGTTGATGGGGACTTGGTGGAAGAGTAATGTGTGGAGATGAGTACTGATTTATATTAGCACACGTTTTTACAATTTTTAATGAATATACTTTAAGGAAAATTACGGGGAGTTATACGATGAAAAAGAACTGTATTTAGATTATTTGTATACTACCGTTCTAACTTTACTACAGGAAGATAGGCATAGGAATTCTTAAGCAGTTAGCTTTAAGTATAAGGTATATTCCAACCATCAATAGAACGTATATAGAATGTATATAGAACGTGCACAACAGCGACCATGAGTCACTGACGGTAGGAAAGACTCGGTCTTCTGATTGATCTGCACACATCAAGTCTATGATGAACGGGTTGTTGTGTGTGATATCACCACATTATCTCTCCGTAACAGTCGAACTTAATTTGTGTTCCTATGGCTGTCCCCGTAGCTCAGTCGGTAGAGCACCTGCCTGCCGTGCTAGGGGTCCCGGGTTCGATTCCCAGCTGTGGGGGTGGGGATTTTTCTCCGACTAAAATAATTCCCCATCTTCCCCAAAGAAGAGTGGAAGTATGAATGAGAGTGTGAATGTGTACGTGATCTAATGATTAAAACCCCAAAATAACAAGCTAGCACCTTCGATATGTTCCACAGGAGAAGCCGCCGATATGACCATAGGAGTTAAAGGTGGGGTATAAATGGAACAAGGGAAAAAAATTGTGTTCCTATTGGCCTTAATGCTTTAAAATTTGTATAACTGATCATTATATAAATAAAAATTTAATAATTCAATTTTAAACAAAAATCATAGTTTACACAGCATTTCTTTAAGCATTGTTAAACAGTGGTTCTAGCACTAAGTGATAGAATGTATTATTTTGATGCTATTGTAAAGTGAACGGAGTTATTCACCTATATTGAGAAAAAAAATTACCAAAATTAAATTTTAATGGAATTTTCACATTCCATTTATTTTCTGCACTGTAAAATGATTGGAAGTCACGTTACCAACATGCACTTTCCTTCAATCTGAACTTCAGAACGTATGGCTCTTATTCATTTCGGTTGCTGGGTTAAAATAAATAACGAGTTTTGATGAGTTTTTCGTCAGTAACTGAATGTTGCTTCCAGGAAAGAAATTGGGATAATTTTAAGATACTAGCCATAAATGATGAACATAGCTTAACTATGCACATAATCTCTATTAATTATAGTCATTTTTGCACACCACCAGAGTACAGCAAAACAAAATCCACTTTTATGTAAATTATGCTTATGTTTTAAGTTGTGGCTCCTAACAAATTATTCTTTCATATAAAATATTTCGGGCAGCCTTACATGTTCCCCTTGTAAGAATTTAGATTTATAATTGTTTGACCTACTACCCTTATGTCCACAGATGTACGAGGGGGCAGTAGGCCAGTAGGTCCTCCTCCTGAGAGCTGACCTGTTGCGTTACAGATTAACATGACTAGTATTCATCCCCTGCCTCCTCTAACGTAAATATTGATTTAGTGACATGAAAAGAAGACAAATTCGGAACTAAATAGAAATATATTCTATGGTTCAACGTAATAGGTTGGGAAATCAGATCGCCGTGAAGGGAGTTAAGAAACTTTCTGTGATAGACTCTGAAAACACAACAGTTGAACTATGAGCAAAATATAATTCTTGCAAGTGTATACTTCTACTGCGTATCAAAATTCATAAATAAATTCGAATGTACAGCTATAATATGACCTGTTATTTAATTAATATTAAGCATTATATGTAACCATCACGTACTATTAGGATTACGTCAAAATTGGTATGTTTCTTAAAAACAAAAAAGAAAGGCTTCAGGGTTATTTTTATAGTAATTTTCCGATCATCTTCTTCTAGGTCGTCACTGACTTTTGTGATGCTGTAATGTGTATCCTAATATGTCTGAGCAGTTTCATTTCTGCTGCGTTAATCCTCTTTCCCTGATGATAATTCAGCTTTCACAAAAAGGTTGGAATAACCAATATTCTTTCCCTAAATTTCTTTTCGGATAACTTTAGTATTACAGCTCCTAGTAGTTGTGGAATTTAGATAATTTGAAGTATTATTTTGTGCCGTCTGTTTATAAATGGAAGAGGGTAGTCAAAGCAAACACCTTATAGCTTCATAATACTTTTCGAATACGTGTATCTTGAATTTTGTGGGAATATCCCACTAAATCCGCTTTATTCGAAGTAATTTTGTATACCTGGTACTAAAAGTTAAGCGATACATAAAAATGTATATAACAGAAATGTAGATTCCTTAAATTATGTACTTGTACATCAAATAAGTTATGTGGTATTGCATTGTTCAGACATCCGTTATTAAATGTTCGAATTGTATTTGTCATTCTAAAGTGATATCAATTTCTTATTTCTTCTTGGAACAGCATGTAAAATGTATGAAATATTAGGTTAGTATTTAGTATGCAGTTCTCAAATATCCGCCTTCGTAGCACATATGGTAATGTGTCTGCCTCGCGTTCAAGAGATCTTGAGTTCCAATCTAGGTTAGGTTGAGTTACCTGAAACATATTTTCTCCAGTGTTTTCCCTTATCCGGAAAGAGGGATGCATGTTAACCCTATTTTCTGACCAGCATAGCATACATTATCACCAATATCACCATCTCACCACTCAGCTCCCCAAGTTATATCCACATTAACATTACAAAACGAACGCAACCTAACGCCAACAAATGCACACATCATCCTATATACCAACACCTGGCTGTCCTCAGAACTCGCCCATGGACACAGCTCGGGATCTCATCGTTTGAGGCCTCGCATGCAATTCATGCCAGCATTATTATTTTTTTTTGCGAGACTACCTGGGTGCTAATGCGGGACCCGACTAACTCACGTACTAACACAATAACTCTACCTGCATGTTAGGACTCTTAACTGCATTAGGGAGACGATGTAGCGCACCGCTTTGCCGGATGAGCGCCACCAGTGTCTGCGGGTGTGGGGTCGCCTTTTTATTTAAAAAAAATATAGAAAAGTGCGTCATTTTAACTCATTTGAGCATTATTGCACCCATTTTATTCTCGTCCGTTAGAGGACCTAAATTCAAGTTCTTAAACATTTTAACAGCACTATTCCCGTTACGTGTATATACGAGAGCTGTTCCTCATAATTTTGACGGTCTTTCTGAAAATAGTGTCACCCGAACGTCGGAACTCCCTATAAAACCGGCCGGCAGTAGGGCCAGACGGGAAACATTCAGGACACGCCTACCCATTTGTCTCGTGTCACTAACTGAAGGGATGATTAGGAGAGCGGCGCGAGCCCTGTACCGTCTCTTTCCCCTCCCACCAGACGTCTCGAAACCTCGGGATAATTGTGCGCGCCGCGAACCTTCCAGAAACGGCGATCTTCCCTACATAAGGCCTGTAGTTGGCGAATCAGCTCAGCCTCCTTTCTGTTCTCTGGAAGGTTTTCGAGAGACTTTTCTTAGCCCGCTTGTCCCCCCTTCTGGGTGACATACAAGTCATCCCTCCTCACCAGTTTGGCTTTCGTCCTGGGCATTCTACGTCACAGCAGTTGCTGCGCGTGGTGGAGGCTGCAGCCCTGGGTTTCTAGGACAAGGCATTCACCTCGGCGGTTTCTCTGGACGTGGAAAAGGCTTTCTCTACGACCTGGCACGCGGGTCTTCTGTACAAATTCATCCAACTGGAGCTACCCACTCAAGTCATACACCTTCTTCACTCTTTCCTGAAACATAGATTCTTCACTGTCACAGTGGCGGGAAAAACATCTACACGAAGGTCTATCCGCGGCGTAGTCCCCGAAGGTTCTGTGTTATTCCCGACGCTGTACAGCGTCTACGTGGCTGACCTTCCCACTGAACAGCACGTCAACATAGCACAATATGCTGACGACGTGCTGCTATTCTCAACAAATAGGCACCCACACAGAACCTTCAACCCCATCCAACGTTACCTATCCTCCTCCAGGATTGGTGCACGCGTTGGCAATTGTCCATTAATACGGAGAAAAGCCAAGCAATATTGTTCACCAAGCGCCGCTTTCCCGCCAATTTCCCCCAATTTACCTACTTCGGGCAAGGGATCAGGTGGGAGAATTCAATCAAGTACTTGGGAGTCAAGCTGGACAAGGGCCTAACTTTTCGGGAGCACATCCAGGAACAAGCTCATCGGTCGTGCGGTGCCGTGGCATCACTATACCCTGTGCTTCGGTCTGCGATGTCTGTTCCCCTAAAGTTGCGCCTCTTTATGGCCCTGGTCCTCCCTATCATGCTCTATGCGTGCGAAGTCTGGGCAGGCTCACATCTAGTTCTGCTCCAACGTGCTCAGAATAAATGTCTTCGGATTATTTATTCTGTTTGCACAAGGTTCCCCGTGAGGTTACTTCACGAGGCTTCATCCCTCCGATATGTGGAGGATGACGCCGGGCGACAAAATTCTTCGAGGGTTTGCCCCAACATCAGAGCGCCCTCGTCAGATTCCTTGGGAATTATGTACCTCGTGAGCGTCGCTTAAAGCGATACCGGTTACCCCGCATGTCTTGCGGTCACTACCGGTAACCACATGATCTCCATTCCAGCCTAAATTAAATTTCAGCTAATACAAAATTTTTATTCTGGAATATTCAAAATTATACATACCTTCTTCCTAGTTTATTAACTAACCCACCAGCGGTGCACGCTGTCCGTAGCACCCGGTTCATCATTCCCTGAGGAGCAACAAGCTACCTCCCTACACTAACCCCACTTAAAATACACCCGTCATTCTGCAACATCCACATCCCGCCACTACGTGGTTAAGCTCTTCCCAGAGCAGGTACACGATTTGACCACCCTTCGGGCTGTTCCAAACAGCCCGCCAGCATGGAGTTGAGTTGAGTTGAGTTGAGTCAGCTCAGTTCTTGGCGAGCAGCCGTGAGGAACGCCGAGTGAGTTAACGGACTGGAAGACTGTGAACGTGCATCAGAGAAGTTGTACGTAACTGTGAGCGTGCAGTGGACCTGTGACAGACGAACTGGTGAATTGTAATTGAGTGCATTACGTAATTCTGTGTAATAGGCAAGTGTTCCGACTGTAATTCGGTGGAAATAAAGAACGTTTTTGAGTTGTGCAATTGGACTTTTAATTTCACGAACCCTCAAAGTCACAATAGTCTCACCTGAATGCGACGCACTTGTCCCAGCATTTCTGCCAGTCTTCAAAGACATGCTGGAAACCAATTTTTGAGAGATCCTCCAAAATCGCCTCCGCAGCCTTCACCACTGCTTCTGATGATGGATGTCTCCCACGAAGGCGTTTCTTAAAGTTGAGGAATAGAAAAAAGGCGCATGGGGCTAAATCCGAACTATAGGGGGGGGGGGTGTGGGATGCACTTCCCGTTGGTTTTTGCAAGATATTCAGCAACAACATTGGCAATATGCAGCCGTGTATTATCGTGGTGCGGCATCTAGCCTGCTTAACGGAAATGTGATCTTTTGCACCTGATATGGACTTGCAATGTCTTCAGGACGTCCCTGTAGTATTGTCCAGGTACTGATGTATGTGCAGGTACAACATGCTGATAAACCATTCCATGAATATCAAAGAACGAGATTACCATATCTTTCCCAGCAGAAGCAACCACTTTTGCTATTTTGGGGGTTGGTGATGAATGAGGTTTCCACACTGAGCTTTGCTGTTTGCTCTCAGGATCAAAATGATGTAGCCGAGTTTCATCAGCAGTGATTACGTCTGAAAGAAACTCTGGATCTTCCTCTAACATCAACTTTAACTACATGTAACCTCCATTGAAGTGGTAGGCGATACTGAACATGTCTGAACTTACCTGGTTTTCACAGGCGGGAACCAGGAGTGCCAACAATGAAACTACTACGGCGTGTTTGTTTCACATTAAGCTAACAGAATAAAATAAGATTGAATTTTAGTGCGAAAAATTATGACCGTAAAAGTTATAATCATTCTTTATCGTACAGCCCTCGTACATATATGTATGTGTGTATGTGTGTGTAAAACTAAATATGTATTACAAACGTTTATCTCTATTAAAATGAAGGGAGTAGAAAAACAAACGTGTATAAGTAGAGGTTATATACCCCCGTGATTGAGGTACGTGACACGTCAAAGTTTTGTGCAATCTTTCTGATATGTGGCCTATTGTGTGTTTCTTTTGTTTTGCCTCTACGATACGCTAATTTATATTGAGAGGCTTCATAAAAACCTTGTTGTATCGACTTTTTGTTAGTTTACACGTGACTGCTTAAGTGACCGTTGGCTCCAGCATGCTACAGTAGGTAATGCGATGCAATTTATTGAGGCGTGGCACTAATGCTAAGTTCGTGTATTCGCCGCGGTATCTAAGGGGCGTACACGGTCGAGTGCTGATTGTATTAATACTATGTGTAATGAACAAACAATAGATTCGCATCAAGTTCAGAAAGACACGGAAATGCGCAGCATGGCTAATTATCAAGACTTTTGCAACGGAGGTCAGACAAGTACAGAAAATTAATGCGCACTTCATTTACTTTCAACTAACCAACTTATATTAAACCTTATTATGAAGCAGGTAATGAGAAAAGTAACAAAGTTGGGCACAACTAGTACCAGCAACTGTGTGAAACTACGTTTTGTTTAATACGACACCCTACAAGCAGGATTCACAATTGGGTGCTCTAAAATGATGGACTTCTTACCTCTATTCCCAAAATACTTATTTTGGTAGTGCCCTTCTACTCAATGTTACACAGAATTTTACTTTACTCCAGAATAACAAGTTTCATAAAACAGGTTTAGCCATTCTTGTGTGAAAAGGTAATGTCTCCGCCACCACAGGTGCTCGCACGCACACATTAACATTTTCTTTTTTCAAATAGTTTTGACCTTCACATTATGGATTACAGATAGAAATTCTGAAAATTGTCAATTCAAAAGGCAAAATTATCGGAAAACTTAGGTTTGAAAGTTTATTATGTATATAGACCAGTGTTTCTGAAACCGTCTGCCTCAAGGACCCCCTTATCATCTAACAACTTGTTCGCGGACCCCCATAGTTTTGCAACTCAATTTATATGAACCAGTCGACTTTTGGTTGAATTTTGTAATTGGAATTTAAATAATTACTGTATGTATAACTTAAGATATTGTCTTGCATATTTAGTTTTAAATTTAATTAATAATACTACAAAAATTTAAGTTAAACTAAATAAAATAAAGCTTTTTATTGAAAAAGCTCAGTTAAACTGAGCTTAGTGTTGTTGATCTTTACACTTAAGTCAGTTTCTACACTGACAAATCTGTTTCCCTTCAATGGCTTGACGTTGCACAACACTGAAAAGGTTTTCTCTCACAAATAGCTGGTTGGGAAGGGCACAATATACTTAAGTGCTTTGGTAGCAACTTCGTTATATTCATTCTGCGCCAAAAACCAAAATTTTCCGAGTTAATTTTCCTGGTATACAACCTTCCATTCTTTGCTGTTAAATAATTCTATTAGTTGGTCTTGTTCTTTTTCCGAAAGACTATCAAGTTGTCCATGTCCTATTTTCTGGAAAGGATACTTTATCCACACATTTTGATCACCTTGTCAGTGCTGTAAAGTACTTCCTCAAAGGTTTTTATAGGCCATTCAGGTGTTCTACTATAGCTTCTTCAATATTTTTACGCAAAATTACTTCTGATGAAGTCAGAAATTGTTCCAAAATAGGAAAGGAGTCTAAGGATTTCTTTTTTACATGACCTTCCCACACTTGAAGTTTTCCTATCATTGCTTTAATTTTCTCATGAACCCTAAAAACATCTAGTTTTGATCTTTGCAATTTCCGGTTTAGTTTGAGAAGTCATTTTGTTGAAGTACGCGAATAAATTCTCACGATTCACAATTAAAAACTGTCAGGACAATCAAACAATACCATCACTGGCTTCAACACAGCGAGAACGACTAGTTTGTTGTGCATGCGTACGTGTAACCGGTGCCGGTGACAGCGCTGACTCAGACCTGCACGCGTAGGTTTGGCTGATTTCACCCGCACCTCAGCTAACCTCTCACGCTCAGTACGGTTGCGTCGCAGCTATTATAACGCTGCACTACAAGTTCCCAAATGTTTCATAGATTGCACCTTTCACGTGCTTTACATCGTTACGACATAGCTGCATAAAAAATGTTAAGTAAAACGTATGTTTTAAAACGTATATTTTAAGCCTAAGCATGTACAGAACTTATATATTTCAGTACTGAGAAGAAAAGTGACTCAGTAAATACAATTCTACGTTTTCTATTGTTTTAATTCAACATTATAACTTGACTTAAGGGACTCCTCGCGGACCCTCTGACATCCCCTCGCGGACCCCCGGGGGTCCGCGTACCACACTTTGAGAAACACTGGTATGGACCAAATATAATATGGACCACATCTAAGTAAATTACATACTAAAAGGACACCCTAGATACCATAAATATTACACCTACCCTTAACAACATGTAAAATAACGCCACAATTTGGTGAATAATAATTGCACCAGAACACAATGGCCATAAGGAACGCACTAACAATCATCTTTGAATTTAAAAGATAAATTAATAACCAATTTAATTCATTTGGTACACAACATGCACTTTAATTCTATAATACTACTTGAATTCTCTAACGATCTTCTATATCACCAGATAAATCTGCATTAACCGGCTAGGAGCTTTGTCGACTAATATTCCGCCCAGGTCAATCTGGGTAAACGCTCTTGATTGCTTGGACTGAATTCTAGAGTAAAAATTCCCAACTTAGTAAGTAATGTCAATGCAATTAAATTTCCCACCTGGTAAGAGTAGCGTTTTGCCAATAACCGTTGTTAAGATATGAATAATGAAAGAGGTGAGCGGTTCAAATTTGGTTAAAGGTGTTCCTCCCTGGCAATTGTTTATTCTTCCTCAAGGAATTTCCTCATCCCTTTTATCTAATAAATGAAGGGGAGATGTCTCAAATTTAAGCTAGGAATGTTTGTTTCTCAAGACTTGCTTTCCCATTTATATCATTTCATGCATCTTATGTTCACCGATTACGACTTATGATGCAATATGTATCTAGTAAAAAGGGTGTAAAACGTACCCTCCGCCAGAAAACATGTAATTGCCATTTCCTCCCAGAATATTCTAATTGGATGACTGCCAAAAATCGTTCTAAATGAATCTTAATTAATAGCACCACTATTTGGATCTGCGCACTACCTTCTTCTAAAGTATCTAAAGATCACCATCTTGAGGAATTAGGTATTACCTTTCCACGAAATGCCTTTCCTAGCATTGAAGTAGCGATGTCGGGCATAAATAAGTCTCAAAACGCAAATGCTCCCTCAGTTATAACCCGAGAAAGTTTTTAAGGACTATGGTTCTCCACGCCCTGTTCTAAGTGGGTATGAAAGACGGCATAAGAGAACCCTTTATCTGGCTTGAGATTCTGTACGTGTTATAAAATGTTGCACTGGGTTTAATTCCTTTCTGAAACAAACCATCCCAATAATGTTTACGCCAGTTAAAATATGTCGTCCTTCAATGGGTTTGAGCTCGTGACTACGGAAATCATAATAGGCTGGCATCTTGGAATTGGTAATTATTCCAACAGGATGGAGGTCCTTGTCATTTGGCACGATTCGTTTGTTTGTAAGTGCCATAATGTCACATAGGTGGGTTGGTCAAATCTCATATTTCTCGTCTTTCTTTTTTCTTCCCAATATATAAAGAAAAAAGTATATACCCAAGATTATGAATTTATGTCAAGGTTCAGAATGGGAGGGGGAGCCTCGACGTGTAGATCTTTTGTACGTACGGCAATGACGGCGTCCTCTATCCCATCTGGAGGAAGCAGTGAAGGAATCCAAAGGTGGTTGGAGCTCAGAGATCATAGTAAAAGACAGTCTATAACAACTCCATATTGAATCTCCCCGGCGGCAACCTCAGCTCCCTTCTCCACTCTTCCGATCATACACGTTCCCTGGGGGTCTCAAAGGCCTCCCCTATGGAGAAGACAAGGATTTGGAATGAGCAATGCACCTAACATACAGGCTGTAACTCGTGCCCAACTTAGAACCTTGAAATAGTCAACTAAGATGAAAGGTGCAATGAAATAAGAAGGAATAAAGTGAATGAACCACAAAATTGTACAGGCCACAGGCAGAGAGTTCTCAGAGACGCGCGGAAGTCCCTAACATTTCCAGACTGAAAGATCCGCCCAATTATTGAACCTTTCTAGAGATGTAAATAATAAAAATTATATCTCTAGGATTTGCTGACTTTGCTTTTTTCATTTGTTAACTCACGCTTTATTTAAAGCTTTATTATTTATGTGTGCAGGGTAACTTATGTATTAACTATATTTATATCAGGATTAGGTGCTAATTTTGAGTATGATCTGAAGAAGATTATTACTTTTATTATTGAGGCATTGATCAATAATCATGCTAGTGTAATTAGCGTTTCGTTTTGGCAAGCATCTGCGTCACCTGTCCAGCATTACTATACCCCCAAAAAGCTACAAACACATGTGAATGAGAAGAAGGAAATAAAATAAAAGGGATATTGTGGAAAAAACGTGGTAGATGAGAAACCACTGCAGGCACTCGTCTAACAACCAGAAAAACAACGAAAAAGCAAATGTCAGAGTGGATGGTATACGGATCCAGGATCTCCCAAATGCCAGATTTACACTTACTGTGGACACATCTCTCTCAATTATGGCAAACATACACATAAATATTCATATAAAACACATTCATTATATCTATACCTTGTACACTTTATAAATTGTTATTAAGCAATAAGCGTAGTGACATGAAAAAACATTGAAATTGAAATCCTAGAAAAAGCTCTTGAAATAAAGAAAATGTAAGAAAGTTTAACTTTCAAGCATGTCGTACATGGTAAGTTCATTATATATATTCAATACAGGATATTTGGCTAACAGTGAGGCTTTGTCTATTTCTTGTGATTTTCAACTCATATAAATTACACTAATTTCCGTTAGTATGCAGAAGACCTAAAAAATTAAGAAAAGCTTAGATATAAAGATATTTAAGATACCTATCTTAAATATAAATATACTTAAGAATTCACATTATTATCTCAAAGTATTATCTTAAAATCAAAATACATTGTGCCCTTTTTTTTAGAAAATGAAGAACTTTGGTGTGATTTGAAATTTGCTTTAGGCGCATCCGAAATTTAGTTTTTTTTTTCTTTTTTCTTTTTTTCTTTTAGTTATAGCGTTCACAGAGAGAGCTTGGGCAGATAGACCAGACTTAGCTACAAATATCATTTCTCAACATTGTTTATTGATACGTTAATTTAAAATATTTATATTGAATAACCTTGCAGAGCACTCTAATTTAGAAACAAACTGTAGAGTGCGTATAAAGGTGATTATAACCTTTAGCTATTCCTGTGTTCAAATATTAATCCTTTAAAAATTAGTAGTCCTTTATTTTGAAATATCCAACGGGGATTCGGGATTTGTGGATGCGTTAAACATGGAAGCGTTGGAGTCCCGCTGCACGCATCCAAGCGTCGACTCCCGAATTTGGTCGCCCTTCTTCCGAATTTGGTCTCTGCCACTTCCTTCTCATGTTTGAAGAACAAGGAGTCCCGTTGGCCAAAATGTGGTAGTCAGGACCCCTTCGTTGTAAATACCATTACTTTTTTACGAAATGCTTGAGCGGAATTGTATTTCCGCTCAATCGTCTCTGGTATGTAGGTAAGCGAATATGTGAATGACTAACAGGATGTGTCATATTTAGAAATTGTTTTCATGGTTAATTTTATCTTCCCTCCCTCCACGCCACTTTCGGCTAGACATTTACTCTTGCTTTCTGAACGAACTAGTAGAAGACGATGGAAGGAAACTTAAAGGAAAGTGATTAGGGAACATCTTAAGGGAAAGCAGTGCATATTTAGAAAATATGTCCCAAAAAAATATCCGTTAGAGGAGTAGGTATATGACCCGCCACAAATGATTTCAGGAAATAAATATGGGAAAATCGCAACCTACGAGAAAGGAATACTATATAACAGATCGTCGGAGGGAAATAATATAGCCAGGAGAAACTGAAGGGACAGATTACCAGAGAAGGCCTAATTTAAGACGCACGACCGATGAATAGAGGACGCCAGTTATGAATGTCGGAAGGAAGAGCAGAAGCCACCGAAAGAAGGAGAACCGCATGAAAGCCAAAGGTGGTACATGGAGAGAATCAGAGCGAAGAGATACAAATGATTATGTAGAAAAGAAAAGATGATAACCCGGATATCTGGAATTAATGAACCAGCTCCATCTATTGGTGCCAGTTGCTTTAGGAGAAGGATACTAGTAGGAGGAAGTTTTGGATACCAGTTGTAGAAGAGGAAATTTAAAATTGTGGGAATTGTCTTTCGTAGTCTGTTATTGTAATTAAAACTGTAATACAAACGTAGATTTGAATTATATTATTGGAGTAGAAGTAAAGTAGAAGAAAGAATGTTTTTAGATAGATTAGGTGAGTAGATTAGTAAGGTTACTGGAGTACAGTCACCTGTAGGCTTGGTTAAATAGTTAAGGCAGCAAGTAAATATATCTGAAAATTTTGTAAAAGAGTTAATGTAATTTTATTTAAAAATAAATAAAGATAAAAATAAGCTTTGGATATAAGGCCTGGTATAAATTCCAGAAACCGAGATATTAGATAAGCAGATTTTATTTTACTTTTTTTCTGAATGTTAATATTGTGTCTACATATAGTTTGCGAGCACTTTTTTCCAAATCCTTTAGTATCTAAAGTCTTGAGTTTATGAACAATTGACAATGATGTTAAACTCTACACCTAAATCTGGTTACTTTATATTAATCTCCGAATATTACAAATATATTTCTAGATTTTATGATGGATAAGGATTAGTACTAATTGAAAAACTGTACCTTCCGCCAGCTGCAAGTTTAGAAGCTAACGTGTTATACTGTAGATCCCAAAGGGAGTTTCCTAAGTTTCCCCTTGCCACGAACAGATGAAAGAGACTGAGGGCCGAGGTTTTAGCACAACTAGTGCGAGGGCGATGTCGTTTGTTTCCATGCAGTAGATCTGGGTCAAAATCCCAGATAAGTGAATGTGCCTGATTTGAGCTTTAATATTCCATTATTACTCGCCAGTCCTTAGGATGATAATACATAATTACTAAGCAACAAAAATAACTGGAAGTAATCTTTCTTCCTCACTAGCTGTGTAGGCTAGGGTTTGGATGAGTAGAGCCAGACTGAGAAATCTAATGCCATAGCCGGGATTTGAACCACGGATTTCCTGGTCTCCATCCGATTGCTCTACACCACTGAGCTACTATGGCCAACATGCCGATATGACATTAAATTCTCCAATTGACTCGTATGTTTTCCGGCAAACCACTAGGGGTTCTCATATGCGTACAATGAGACACGCGACTTACTATGCTGTAAGTACTTAAGTCCTAGGCTTCATAGCTAAAAAACATAATAGTTTAACTATGAAGCCTGGGACTTAAGTACTTACAGCATAGTAAGTCGCGTGTCTTATTGTATATGAGAACCCCTAGTGGTTTACCGGAAAACATACGAGTCAATTGGAGAATTTAATGTCATATCGGCATGTTGGCCATAGTAGCTCAGTGGTTTAGAGCAATCGGACGAAGACCGGGAGATCCGTGGTTTATATCCCGGCTATGGTATTGATTTTTTTCAGTCTGGCTCTACTTATCCAAACAAAAATAACTGTTTACACTGTCTAATATCAACACGCAATATTGGGAATACTAAGAGATTGATCATGATCAAAAAATAAAAATATACCTAATTGGCACATCTAGGGAGACAGAGTAAGGAGAACTTCAGAAGCTAACTAGAAAATTGGAGATAAACAGTTTATTTTCCATATAACATGTGGTATTTTAATCATCGTATTAGGGTTGATTTTGAGAAAATTAAAAAGAACTTGAGTATGATCCTTCTTGACTTTCTGATCTTAGGGTAATTTTCTAATATACCGATTTCAGGAGCAAGTCAAGAACCACTGAGACACCAGCAGGAATGGGCAGGTTTCACCAATCTGGAGTAATGGTCCTCTCAGAACTCAGAAAGCATTAGTTTTATTTTTTGATTCCTACCTTTCGACAAAGTACTTTTAAACTTATTTTCAGATAACGTAATCTAATAGCGAGTAATTTAAGCATTTGTTTCAGAGTATATTTGTAACATAGAACCATAGGCATTCACAGAATTATTATAGTCAATTTTTAGAAAATAAATGAATTCTGCAACCTCATTGCACAGTCTTTCTAAAGCGAATGTTCCGAGGTTAGAAGTTGCTGCTGTTGGTGTTTTACACTTATGTTTATTCTGAGGGATTTTTAAAAGGATTCCTTATGATTTAAGTGCATATTTTAAAATAAATATTTTAGTAAAATTGACAATTCAAATGCTCCCGTCCGTGTGGTGTAGGTACATCATATTCAACAGGTCCTGTGTTCGAATCTGATTCAGGGTAAACTACCCGAATAAGCGTTCTTCCCGTATTTTTCTTATTTTGAGAAAGTGAATTTGGACAACTAAGTCTATGAACTCTGGAATAATTTGAGCACCATTTTCCAATTTCATTCATTGTCCTTTAAAATTCCAATGGGACAAAATCAACCGGGAAATGTGGTGGGGGAAAAAAAGTTTAATTTTACCAACCGGTTATGTCGCGTACATCTTATGTCATTAAAGAGGAAAATAAAACGTTAATTAGTTGATACATTAATTGGTATTCGGCCCAAGGCCACGTTTCTGACCGCTTCACGTCGCGAGAGGTTTTGTCGAGAATGTAAACAAGACGTTGCATGGGCAGGCAGACGTCGACAAGTGCCGTCAGGAAGGTGATGGCGTCCCGGTGCTTCCATCATCGTCACTCTGCACCACAAGGTGTCGCTTTCCTCATTGGCTGGGCGATTTCCACCAATCCCATCGTGACAAGTTACTTGCACTGCGTATGGATTTCTTTTGTCGCTCTTAAGGACAGGGCGTGACGAGGTTCATGTGTGAATGGGGAGGGGCTGACGTCAAGAGTCACCCCGTTGTGTGTGCTTCATGAGCTGACACATCATATCGCTCGCTGGCTTAGAAACACACCACCTCCTTATAAATGTTTTGAATACTTAACATTATTACTTTAAAAAAAGTGCAGAGAACAAGCAAAGTCTAAGTAAACATTACCACATGGGTGAGAGCATTTCCAAAAAAGCCACTCACCCAGCTTTTAACAGACGCGTATAATATATATCAGGACGCAAAAATATTCCTAAAGAGGGAAAGCACAACTATATTACTTTAAATAACAAAGATAACATAAAGCAAAATCTCACGTGTCTCACTATCGCTTTTTTACTGCTCTATATAGAAAGTTTGATATCCATATTTTTCAGAAATATACAGTTTAAGACTCCCTACAAGGGTTTATTTCAATTTTCATTAAATTATCACATGTTTAAGATAATTTAATGCAAACAAAACTTTTGCCTTGAATTTTCTTGAAATACCTGGAGATCTATGTCATTCTGAATATTCCTTGTTATTGGTTTGAACTTCCCAGTACTTATTACCTACTCTTCTCAAATAGAAAACAAATGAGTGTCGTGAGTGAGTGTGTTTGGCATCGTAATCATATAAAGGAATAGAGCGTCATCATATGACGAGAGCTACCACTATCAAACATCTGACAGTCACTTTGTCAACTGTATGTATAGCCCAGCTAAACCGTTTATTCGGATTGGAAAGAAACAGCTAATTCGCTGGCCCCGTAGCACAGTCGGTAGAGCATCTCTCTCCCGTGCTAGAGGTCCCGGGCTCGATACCCGGCGGTGGGGTGGGGATTTTTCTCCGGCTAAGTTAATTACCCATCTTCCCCAAAGTGTGGAAGTATGAATGAGAGTGTGAATGTGTGCGTGATCCAATGATTTAAAAGCAAGGAATACGAGTTAACACCCTCGATATGTTCCAAAGGAGAACGCCCGCCGATATGACCATTGCAGTTAAAGGCGGGGTATAAATGGAACAAAAAAAGTAGTTAATTCTTTTATAACTATTAAGGATGGGTCCTTAATGCTTGCAATACCTCGCGATACTTGCAAGGTATCCACTTCGAACTATACTTAAAAAAAATCGCTGGGTACTTCTTCATACTCCGGGGGTGATAGTGCATTTTTTATTTTAAAATCACGAAATATTATTTACATAGGTAGAACATTGCAAAGTTGAAGAAATGGCCAGGAATGTGGTACCTGCATATTATTCAAGAAAATAATCGTGTGTCAGATTCACTGTATGTTAATTAACAGCTCGCAAGAAGAAATCACTGCATATCTCAACGGCGATTTCTAGTACGCTGGATAACTGGAAAACATTTCCGAAAACAAAGCCGCTAAATATTTGTTTTCTCTGACAGGACTTACATGTGACAGAAAAAGAAATAAAATTGATCCCGAAGGAGTAAGTAAACTAGTATTTTATTAACAAAAATATAAAGTGGACTGTTTTGCTTTTAAATATCTAATGTAGAGTTCAAAAAAGGAACAATGATGGTTTTAAGTTTTGCCTCATTAAATATGTGTACATACTTAATTTTAATGGCATTAACAGTTCTCCCAAAATTCTATTTTGTATTGAAACTAGAAGTAGAGATGATATCGGACGATGAATGCAATGGATGAAATGACGCTCAAATAAGCTCAGGGTCCATAGAGCTTAGAGTTACCCGTCATTTGTCTTTCAGGATAAAGGAAAACCCTGGAAAAACCTTACGCAGGTAACTCACCCTGACCGATATTCGAACTCGGGACCTTTTGAACTTGAGGCAGACTCGCTACCACCACGCCACCGAGCCGGGCTAGTAGAGATGATGGTATAGAGTATCGAAGTATCAGGTATCGGAAAAATATGGTGTATCGGTATCTAAAATCGAATATTGAGAGACAATGGTATCGACTCAACCCTAATAAGAATATTTTGGAAAGGAGCGTGAAGAGAAAGGCACAAGCCTTTAACTACAATGATCATATCAGAAGACGTAATGTTCTCCTGTGGAACATATCGAAGTTGTTAAGTCGTATTCGTTGGGTTTTAATCATTAGATCACGCACACATTCGCGCTCTCCTTCATAATTCCAGACTCTGGGGAAGTTGGGTAATCATTTGGTTGGAGAAAAAAATCCTCAACCCAAGCCGGAATTCGAACCCGGGACCCCTCACGTGTCAAGCAGGTGCTCTACCCACTGAGCTAGTCCTTAAGTATTTTTATAATACCTTATTATCAGTCCGTTTCATGCCATCGAGGTAACAGAATTAATTCATTTCACATTCCGCTTTTAGCGTTTTTCTTTTTTTTTTCTGTTTCCTTTTCCTTGTTTTCGCCACTTTACGGTTCCGCGTATTACTGTGTGTCTTTTCTGCTGTTTTTCAGAATGCCCAACACCCACGCCCAAGGGGGACTTGAAACCGCGACCCTCTACGTGGCGGAACTCTAGTGACCACAGCTACTAGAGCCGGCATATTCAGATTTTTAAATACGGTTCTGTTGTTTTAATATAGCGAGAAACATTACTTCTTTTGTAATTTACGTCCTCCAACCTTAAGTCATCATGGACGATGAATGGAATGCGTGAAATGATGCTCAAATGTGCCCAGGGTCCATAGAGTTTAGAGCTACCCGACATTCGTCTTTCAAGATAAGGGAAAACCCCGGAGTTACTTATTCAAGTCACTCACCCTGACCGAGATTCGAACTCAGGACCTCTTGAACGTGAGGCAGACATGCTACTACCACGCTACCAAGGAGGGCAAAGAGAGGGGAGAGAGAGAGAGAGAGAGAGAGAGAGAGAGAGAGAGAGAGAGAGAGAGAGAGAGAGAGAGAGAGAGAGAGAGAGAGAGAGAGAGAGAGAGAGAGAGAGAGAGAGAGAGAGCGAGAGAAAGGCGTTACTTTAAAAAAAGAAACAGAAGTACTGCAAACAAGGACAGCGAATATATCGAAAATGGTTTTGGTGCCAGAATAAATGTTATTTAAAATATATTGTGTAATTTAAAGAGTTGTACATTATTGGGTGGCAGTTTCTGTTTTCTCTTATAATTCACAAGTTATACAAATATTTTCAAAATTACTTTCAAATGAACACGATTTCGCCTGCTATTTTCAGAAAATTCGTACGTATACATTTTAATTATATGTAACTATATAGATGTGAATTATTTTAACCAAAATCGTTAAGCTATTTTTGATAAAATAAAAAGGTTCTAGAAACTTCTTTGTAAAGGATAGTTTGTGGGAGAGTGTTTTCTTTAAAATCTTTACACAGTCACTTTAGAAATTGTTAAAATAATAACTTTGAACTTGAGAACTTTTCGTGGTATCTGTCATGCTGTACACAGAAAAAAAAAATACAAACATATTTTTAAAAATGCTTCTTTTGATGTAGTTCCAGTCATATCGGTCATGTCATCGACCTTTTTTGTAAAATACAATATTTTCTGTACCTATTAGGTCTGTGGTAGATAAATTAAGAGTCATTAAAGTAATTTGATATGTCATACAAATCCATGCGTATCTTACACACCATTCAAATAAAAATGTATTTTTTGCATACGTTGTACACGTGTATAGCTATAAAATTACTGAATAGGGTTTGGGTACTGCCAAATACTAAGAGGCAACATTCCACTGCTAGTAACATAGGTGAAGTATTTCTGTTGTAATTGAATGTTAAATAGGTACGCAGAATCGCATCATTTCAAAACATTGAGAGGCAACGAATTCAGCTTTTAATATTGAAAATGTACTGATGCGTAGAAGACTAATCTTTAGCGAATGTTTAACGATATGAAGTAAATATTGTGTAGTTAACGAAGGCAAAACTTTCCTACAGGTCCCTTTTCTGCCGTAGTGCTATAGAACAACGAACCAGGTGTATGAGCTTCATTAAAATCGGTCTTAATGTCACTGAGATCTTCTCGAGCAATAGATTAATAAATGCAAACATATAAATTAACAAATTCAGCTGATTAGTATTGCTTGAGAATGTTTAATAACAGCTGCAAACATTGTTTATTAACATTCTTGATTATTTATGATAATTACTTTATTTTAAAATTAATTTTACACAACATTTTAACATTTCGCTGCAGCAGTAAAACTATTTTCTCCTTGTAGGCCACGCCGTGGCTGAGTGGTTAGACCGCTCGACACTACCAAGGCGGTCCGGGTTCAATCTCAGGCAACCCCAAAGTGAGATTTGTGGTGGACTACACGGCGACGGGGCGGATTTTCTCCGGAATCTCCGATTTCCCAAGCGATTTCATTCCACTGGTGCTCCATCTTCATCTCATCTAACCTCAGTGTCATCGCCAGTGGTGTCGCGGGCACACACATAAACACACACACATAAACACACACACACACACACACATAAACACACACACACACACACCACAAACTCTCCCAACTTCTGATTAAGCGTCCTGCTGTCCCAACATGCAACACTTTGTTTATTCATGTCGTTATTCTTTTATTTATTTAGTTATTTATTTATATATTGGAGGGAGCTTTTGCACAAACATTGTTCCACTTTCTTTGGTTACAGCAGCTATAGGCCCTGCTCAAGTGACATTACTTGCAGATGACCTGATTCATTACAGATGCGATGACCCATAAAGTTCCAAAAATAAGCTTATAAAACTGAAAGGTGGGACAGCGGCTAAACCAAGTATATTTATACTTTATTGTACACTAAAAGGTGATATAGGTTGTGATTCTTGGTTTTAATAGGCACTACAAGTACTAGGTAATAAATTATTGACATTTGGAACTTTCAGTTTAATTAATTCTTGTCTTCCTATGCATTTCAGTTCTGAAGTTGAAATAGAGATCTGTAAATCTTGCAATATGTGCAAAATTTTAAAATCAGATTCTTTACTATTTTTCCACCTTAAATTGCTCCTAAGTTTTATTCAGTTTCCTTCCAATATTCATCATAGTTCTATTTAGAGAGATGAGGACTTCTATGAATCCTCTAATATTAAATATAGCTCTGAGTTAGAACGTTAATACCTTGATAGATACATAACTGATTTTTAGGAAATTGATATAAGTATGTTACATAATTCATTATATCTATAGAGAAGACCTTCCTCTTACACAATATTCAAACGTGGATTCCAAAGATAAGTATTCGAGTAAGAATATGTGAAAGTATACGGAGCATTTTGATTTTTGTTTTCTCTGCTACGTATCTATAATAACCAGAAGAAAATTTTTAAATCATCCAGATATTCAATACCCAGATTTCAAGGGAGTATGTACACGTTTTAACGTTCCACAAATCCAGTAGGAAAAGCACTTTTACAAAAAGTTATGTGTGATCGTGTCCATGAACGGTATTATTCAAAATGAAAATAAATTAAATAACAGACTTGTTACATAACTTCAGAAGCTTCCAAGGAGGCTACACGAAAATTTAAAAATAATTCCTACATCCCAAATAACTCTGCACAATCAACGGTTTTGTTTTCTCAGAAATGGCACTAACCTTCTTTTATTAAATTTTCAAGTGAATGAGACATTTTCATAAAAGATGAAATCTAGATCTTAAAGTTTCTGGGAACAGCTTCCGAAATTCTTATTGCTGTGGATGAATTTTGCAGAACCCCAAGAGATATATGAAACCTTACTACACAAAAGAAAAAGACAGCAAATCTCGTAAAAGAACAAACGTGAATGCGTATTTATTTCCCCTGAGGCATACCTCATTTATTATTTATTCATTATCCAATTTTGTGATTCCCATTTTACCCAAAGGTATATTTACTATATAGTCTACAAAGTATAAATTAAATATAATAAAACCACATGACATAACCAAATACCATAGAACATTGATACAATACAATATTATACAATATCAAGATGACGAACAATCATTTAGTTTAATGGTTTATTCAGTAGCTTAATAAATTTGTAACTTAATAATTTAGTTTCAGAAATATTTTGTTCAAGAAGGCCATGAAATATTCATAAGTTTTGTAATTCAACAAAGTATGTCTAAGTGGTTTTGAAAAAGTGTAACCTAAGGACTGAAGCAATAATTCAAGTTCATATCTTTCAAAACAAAAAATTAGGTAATCAAATGAAATGTGAGGGACAACTTGAAGGTGATTTACACGAAGACAATCAGAGGTGCATTTAGTTTTGAATCTAAATAAATAAGCAAAAATTTCCTATGACCAGTTAAGAATTAAATGAGAACATAATTAATATTAACGAATTTACATTTTCGTCTATCAAACCATTGGGAAATATAAAACCTTAATCAAAGCACCAGAGACACCTTTTAACCAGTATTCATTCCAGTCATGGCTGATACTCTTTTTCAATGTTTGCCTCACATAAGAAATAGGGCATGAAGTTTAAAATAGTGGAAGATCTGAGGTTGCAATTAGTTTGAATTTTGAAGTACTTATACCATCTTTTTCTCAAATTCCTAGTTTCCCCCGATCATGCATAGAGAACACAATTAATAACTGTTTAAAGGGAAACAATTTTAAATTATTTGACTCCTATAACCTCTTGCTCCTTTGTAAGTGCAAGGTAGTGTGTAATAAAACCATTTCTACATGGTAGTCCGAATTAAAATAAAGTAAATAAAAAAATAAGCGTTCATAAGAAGAGTTTGCAGAAGTGTGTTTGCAGAGTAAGTAGGGAATATGAGCGTAAAGAATTTTTGGCATTGTCTTTTTGTTAAGTTTTATGCATACGAACATAAAATTTATTAAATCATTAATCATTCCATTATAGCTATATATTTTAATTAAAATATGGAATTTAAATCTATCTAATGTTGCTCTTTAATTCGATTGATGAGCTTTCCATTGCAAAACTAATTTGTAACTGTACATTTGTAAATTCTTATATATACAGTTCTAGTTGCGTAAATTCAGAGTAAATGGCTGGAATGTCTACGGCCCGATTGCATAAAAATCGCTAACTGCAGTTCATTTATAATCGAAGATCAAAATTGAACCAAGTTTACAAACCCGCATGGGTTGTACAATGCTGATCTTAGATCAGATGAATGCCGTTTAGTACTGATCTGAGGTCACAAAAACAAATGCGGCAACATCGCCAAACATGTTGCAACTTTCGTGTTGTATCGAAAGGTTTTGAGAATTATCGGAACAATTCGACTCAGTTTAATACAAGTGCACAGAGTAGCCAGTCTAGACATAACAAAAACTAAATAAATCTTTCGCTTAATGCTTATTTTCCCTAGAAATAATGTTATTTTAAATAAAACGTATAAGAATTTACTCCAAATTGAAACAGTGTTTATCAAAAGTTAATATTTCGCTTACTTTATCTCCATTATATGCCCAATGAACATCTTTTTAATTTTCGTCTATTTACAACACTGGAAAATATAAACAAAAATGGAAGATAAGTGAAGTTTTAAGTTACAAATTATTATATTTATATATAAAAATGGAAGTTCGAGCAAAAGAGAAGATGAGTACCTCTAACTTTAAATCTCGCCAACACTTCTTATTTCACCCTTTTTCACAGGCATCCTGATGAAATGAGATCCTAAACCTGCAATCTCCCTTGTAACTTTGTGTAACTTCCAATCACCATTTGGAAGCTTTCAGTTGCACAGAACCGTAATGTGAGCAGGATCATAAATATTGGATTAAGTGCATAATTCCTCAGGGTTTGGGTTCTTAACTGTGCATGTAGCCTATGCTCCAGTTTTTCGATTATATGCTTTGATAGTCGAAATCTTATTTTGAATTTTGTGTCATTTAGTTCTGAGATGGGATTTCCTCTATGTTGAAAAACACGAGGAGACCTTTCAAATTGAAATTTCTAATCATCACAGATATCAGAGTAATCTTAATTCCGAAAATAATAAAAATATATAGATTATGAACAAAAATAATACATTTTCAACATACATTTGTGAAATAAAGAGGCTAATTATTTATACAAGTAGCCACAAAAATGCTTTATTTACTATTTATTTAAAGCTACACTACTTATTTCTTCTCAGAAACTATTGTGTAAGTTCTGCAACTCTGCTGATCTAAGTTCAATCAAGTTAACTGGAGAAAATTCACCAGTTAGATTTGAACTTAGATCAAGAGGCCATGAACTTAGATCAATGTTTATACAACCAAAATTCTAAGTTCAGCTTGACTGAAGATCATTGTCGTATACTTGAACTTAGATTATCTTTTATGCAACCGCGCCTACAAGTACAAATACAAATGCCGTTAACATATTCACATAAAACACAAATTTTTCAAATGGCCCTTTTATTACAAACGAAAAACGCAACGTCCAAAAGAGGCAAGAAAACCTTAAACAAAAAATCCACTAAATAATATCGTCCTAAAGTTGACACAATGCAGACAAAAGCACCTAGCACTTCAAATTAGATAATTCTTTTCTCATTTTCTCACAAGGAACACAACTTATTTAATTGGAAGGTGACAATGGTGTAAGCAACTTCAAAAGCCAAGGCGAGAATACGTTCAAGTTTCCAGAAATTAAAAAGACATCTGAGAATTTGCTTTCCTTCCTTCTTTGCCCCCTCTCCTTCCTTGCGCAAGGGGAAGCTCCATTCAATCTTAGCGACAAGAGTTCTTCAAAGGATGTTCCCAGCCCCCACACAACAACAGATTTAGCGTTTCGCGAGTGGGGGAATTAAAACGGGATTTTATCACAATAGTGAGAAATTTGTGGTCTGGGTGAAGGGAAGGATCTCTCAGAGTTAACTGGTTTATTAAAGGAAGCTCAGCTGCAGGGGGATGTGGGAGTTAGTGTAAGAAGCTTACATAGAAATGCATACTGAAGTAGAGGAAAACACTTAAACATTCACATCACAGTGTACAAAGGAAACATCACACACATTTTACTGCAATATAAAAATGCATATATGCATATGTTCATATTTGAATGTAATTTTTTACAAATATTAAACCTAAATGTAGCTCTACAACTTCAAGTTAATTCAGGTAAACCTTCGCCTAAATATTTCGCTATACACACAAGTCAAATGATTAAAAGTTGGTAGATAACAGTGGTTTTGAACTTCCATGCTCTTTTCATGACATTGCGAGAAATAACTGCAAGTTGGCATTTCTTGAAAGACGAAATAAATGATTGAAACGTTCAAGAAACAACAAGGATATTTCGAGATGGCAAATGACAAACGTTATTGAATATATCTATATGTTTTCGGGACAAGTGGTATACTCGAAGATTTTCTCTTTAAGAGTAAAACAAAATGGTACAACATTACTTTCAAATATAAAGTTCTCCACAGACTATTCCTAGAAGACATTTCACCTGTCATATAGGAGATATACTGTTTTCATCTTAAACCGTTTAGAAAGTCAATATTTTCCACGTAAATAAAATGAAGTGCACATGTAAAAAATTTTCAGTTTCTAAACAAAATATCCCGAGAAAATCTATTAGTTATTTAAAGAATGTGACCAAAGAATTTCTGAAGATCACACACTGAAAATTTTATGACCAACAAGACGAGAAGAAAAAAGAACGCGGATCAAACAAAAAATCTGGAGATAAAGTTCTAAAGTATCATATAACTCTAAGTTTCTAAGAAACAAACATATTTTAGCTCGACAAGAAAAAGATATCATGAAAATTAACAGCGCATTCAGCATATTTTAATTATCTAAAAATAAATCATTTATTAATTAAATCTGATTATAAATTTTATATTATTAATCACATATAAATATGGCATGAAATAAGAAAACCCCATTTTTCATCAAATTTTAACAACTATTATAAACGAAGTAGATACCAAAATATTGAAAATGTACATTTTCCAGTAATTCACAGTGCTAAATTGCGCACTGTCCATAATCTCCTTTCAGATTTTTGATCTAACTGTACTCGTATTTTTATGGATGATAAATCGAGGTAATTATTAAATGTAGTTTTTTCTGTACCTATGCGTTAATGGTTTTGGTTATTGATATTGCTATCTTTAACAATTCACTTTGTTCTACCACTGACGTAAGCTAAAGGAAATATTGTGTTAGAAGTAAATATTCTAAACAAGATTTCACAAGGTTTCTGAATAAAATATATGAAATAATAAATAAAATATAAATAGATGTAAATAAAATTCATAATATAATAATTATCAATATTGCTCTAAATAGCTTGTGAGTACCTTTTATTTTTGTTGAAGTTTATACTTCTGAGGATATATGTGATCATATATGTTTAGGTCAGTATTTATTAACGACAAAGGTAGAATATATCCCAAAATGGGGATAAAATTACTGTAAAAGACATAAATATTGTTCTTAAATCAGCATTTTCTGAGATATTCACTGTATTTGAATCGACCTATCCAAAATTTTAAGTAACAAATTCAGAAACGTTTAGTATTGCTCTGTTTTAATAACCCATGGAGGTAGCGTGTAATATCAAAGCTAGAATAATATCCAAATTTGTTTTTAAAAAGTTGCCTGTCATACAGAGAAACAAGGAAGTAATTATTAGGTCTAAAAGAAGCTGCTCAGCCTATTGGTTTTGAACTATGTAATTATATATTCACGTAATATTTTCAAGTTTCATTACTTTAATGGAGACTTTTGAGTAGTTTCTAGGTATACATGATCATTTATTAGTAATTCCATAGATAAAGCATTGTGTCACTGCATCCTAAAACATATGTGTGGAAATACATAGTAGATTATTTATACATAACACTACAATTAAAATTATCTTGGTCATCAAATCCAGAGAAACCACACGCAGGAATGATGAGGGAAAGCAAGGAATATCCAATTGAAGTCATTCAAAAGAATATTGGAAAAATAGTAGATATGAGAAGAAAAGGGGTCGTTTACTGAAGAACGATATAAATAATACATAAGAAAACATTTTAATCCATAAATCCAACGTGAAACCATTGCAATTAAATAAAACAAAAGGTTACATGTTGATAGATTGCACAGACATTATCATAATTTTCGCTTAAATTTCTAAGTATGCACAATTTATATTTAGCACAATTTATATTCTAAAACACAGTTAAGATGTATGTTTCACTTAAATAATCCTCATGGGCATGTACTTCAGCTTAAGGATACCAGGTTCCATTTACTGCTGCGGGCCAGACTTTACATAACCATACATAATTCCTGTTCTTCCCAGTGTGTAGAAGCATGTGAGAGAAAGAGAGAGAGAGATAATGTATAAAAATGCAGAAATCCAATAAAAAGTGTATGCGAGTTAACAACAAGGGAATATATTCCAAAGGTAATATGACCATGGCATTTAAATATGGGTTATAAGTGTGACAGAAATGGACATCCAAGCGAGATCTCAAAACATCAGAGTTGAAGGTTGTCAAATAACTTGCACAAAAGTATGAAAAATGAGCTTTTCATGAGGAGACTTCATATATCAAAGCTGTTAATCTTCTATAATTTAGGATGAATAGTATTTTAAGGACGCTATTGATTCCCTTTCACGTTTGTTTCAGTCTAAGAAAAGAGACAGACTTGCTGATTGTTACCTGATATTTGTACATAAAATTCCATAGAGTGATTGAAGAGATTAGCCACTATGCAAAGGTAAAGTTAAAAACAAAGGTTGAAATTAGAAATATGATAATTCTTTTCTTTGATTAACTTCCAGCAGCATATCTGGAAATTGTTTTAACTAGAGAAATAGGCAATCGTGCAGGTAATATAATATTCTTTGCAGTTTTATTTGGTTTGGTTTTGGTTATTATGCATTACGTCTATTTGTCACTCGTCTACCTTTGAGAACTATGTTTTAACAAGTAATACTTTTAAAAATGTTTTTGAATATTTACTATAGTATTAGTGTTTAATTTTGCTTCAATTAAAAGATTTCCTGATCAATAATGAGAGGCCTTGTTGAAATAATTTTATCACATAATATTTTTTATGTATTTATTCATAATAAATGTTAATGTTGAATTCAATGAATAAAAGTTCAAGGTTCTACTGAAAACTGAGCATTTTAACGAATAATTTAATTTCAAAAGACACACACCATTTACATTATTTTCTGTATCAAAAATGGAAATTTGCTAGTGAGTTTAAACCTATGTTGCAAGCGTATTCAAGTGTTGACAGCATGTATTTTGGTTTTACTTCATGATTTCTCAGAATAGCATCGTCATACACAAAAAATGACATTATTAAGGTAATGCATCTGTGAAGTTGGCGAACAATTTCATATACTTATATTGTGTGTCACCAAAGAAGAACATATCTTGCTCTAAAATGGACCCATTTCTTCATATTAGATAATTTCATACGTGTACTACGAATACTTCATTAAAAGAATACTATTCTATTTAATTTTTGTGGACTATTATACGCATAATGACAATATTACGGGAATACTCATTTTGGTCCAGGTAAAACGGAGGTTAACGCAACCGTATGCACTAATACAATACACCAATACATTGTTCTAAAATTACAAATTCTTTGAGCAGACACGATTAAAGAATGTTCAATACATTTATTCATTTATTTTCTACTTTAAATACGATAAAACTTAAATAAAAAATCGCAAATCTGTACTTTTAAGCATGAAGTTATTATTTAATTTCTATAAAATTAAAAACGGCCTTTTTGGAATATTTTCAACAAAATTAAGACATATTTTTATGATCCTATCTCGAAGTTAATGTCAATGAACCAGTTATTATGAAGACAAATATAACTTGCACGCTCAATTGTTTATTATATGGGTCATTTGCTGTAAATCTTCACCTCACATCTATAAATGGTACCTGCGTAATTTAAACATGAAATCTAATTATTAAGTTAATCGATGGGAATTAATCATTCCTCCATAGGAATCCTAGCCGTGTATAGGCTAAGGTTTTGGATAGATAGAGACAAGTTGAAAAATTACATGCCAAGGCCGAGATTTGAACCACGGATCCGGACGGAAATAGGGAGATCGGTGGTTCAAATTCTATCCATGGCATTGGATTTTTCAGGCTGACTATCTATGAGATCTACAGTTTATTCCTTTTTTTTAGTTATGCTGTTCTCTGAAAGACGAGGATGCACAGAAGGGAAAGATTTCAAAATAAATTTTCAGAGAGTGAAATTAATTATTAGGTTATAAATTGAAACACTCTAAACGTTTATCCTCATTTTAAATAAAGAGTTAAAATTTAAGTTAATTTTATTAATTTCTGTGATTGATAAACATAAAACTCACTGTTTTGTAAGTTTTAAAATGTTATGTTTAGTTGATTTTAAATACACTTTCACATAAGTTAATTAAAAATTAACTTTGAAGATGGGTAAACATTTCTACTTTAGGTTACATTATCACTAAGATACCTGGAACAAATTTTAAACAATAAGCTAAAAACTTGGATTTTGTTTTATTTTCACAGATGCATTACCTTTGAAATGTAAACCTGCACACAACTTCAGTGAACTCTTAGAGGATAGACACTTCAATGAAGCACAATTGAACAAACGACTGCCTAAAACCTCTGACCCCAGTTATTAGCTGTATGTTTATGAGATCAGCTCGGAAGTGATGGCGATTAAAATACCGCTGTATCCCCTCTCTTCAGGGAGGCGGGATCCCCACAGCACCGAGCTCGATCCCTGTGGAGAACAAAAGGTACTAACCGTTTGACGCTTTCCTCTCAATACAGAACATAGGGGTGAACCGGTAACTTGACAATTGAGAGGTAGATGTGGTTCCTGCGGCATTTCAAAGGGGTTTGCTACCGACCAATCACAAAACAGCTTTAACAATATGCTATTCTCCCTCAGAACGTAAATATCCTGGGTAAATAGCCTTTGTTTACTCGGTAAATTAATATGGCGGTACAATCTGAAGACATTACTAAAAATAAAGATACATAAGTTACACATCTCTGAACAACTAGGACTTGCCCTAGACTATACTAAACTACATTTAAAATCATAAAACGAATCATGATAATTATAGCAAGTGTTCGCATACAAGAATTGAAAACGTGCATACGAATACACTAAAATACGCACTTCGTCAATTTTTCAAGGAAAATATGTCGGCTCTAAACCTATTTAATTATTATTTAAAATGTAGAATATAAGATTACAGAGCTAAGACGAATAAATCATTGGTTCAATAAAGAAGAGTTCGTTTTTAATATTGACCATCTTTAATGAATGCAGATGACAATATTTATAAGGGGATCACACATGAGGGAACATTATTAGTCGGCTTATAGAAAAAACATACGTATCAGTAATTTCATGTATATATTAACTTTGGTAACAGATATGGGTACTCATATTTAATGAATACTCAGGCAAATAATGTGTACAAGTTTAGGAAACCAATTATGTTAAGTAGTATCACATGTGCAGAAAGTGTTGCAGTGACTAATTTAAATGGGCTTAACGATATGAGAATATTACAACAAAGCAAACTTAAAGTCACAGAAGAGAAGTTTGATATTATATACATGATTGAATAATCATAATGGAAATAAATTCTGTCTTTGCTTCTTCTACAGTCCTGATTATCACGGCCTGAAACACAGATCATATGCAGTTAAGTTGCCCCTCATTTTTGTAAGTGTTCCTGCTCATTATTTACTTACTTTTTCTTTATTTTCCTCTGGTTCCTTGGGAGGATGGAAACAAAAGTTCTCCATGTATCCAGGAGTTTATAATTTATCGTAGAATTCATTTCGAAAACCTGATATTAAAAAATGTAACATCAGTTTATGTTGCATATCAAATCTGTTTAAGTTCTCAGCACAAATAATAGCGAATATGTGTAGTAATGTGGCGGGAATTAATCCACGTGGTTCTGATTTAATTACCATAATTGTTAGACACTAAGAGAACCGAGAGTAACATCATTGACACTAAAGTATTGCCTTCTACTTTTTTCTCTTTTAATTTCCAAGAAAATTGAATTAAATTTACATAGCTAAAACATTGAAGATTAATTTGTCACTATTCAATATATTCTCCGTCCTTTTCCACAGTTTTGGCCCACCTTTTAACTAGGACATGTATTCCAGTATGGTAAAACACATGGTCTTGCTTCCTAAGCCATTGACGCACGGACGTTTTCATAGCCTCCTCATCTTCAAAATAAATCCCACTATGAGCTTCCTTTAGTGGTCCGAACAGATGGAAGTCTGATGGTGCCAGGTCAGGGCTGTATGGGGTGTGAGGTAGAACTTTCATCCCAATTTCTCAATTTCTGAAGTGCTGTAATGGCTGGTGTGTGGTCTTGCATTATCATGCTAAAGAAGAACATCCACCATAGTTTTTGTTTGGCGAACTCTGCGAAGACGTGCTTTCAGCTTTTTGAGAGTTCTGACGTATTCACAGAATTTAGTGTGCATCCCTGCTCCAAAAAATCAATCATAAGCACACCCTCTGCATCCCAAAACACTGTCGCCATAACTTTCCCTGCCGTACGCTGAGGTTTGAATTTTTGTTTCTTCGGTGACGTTGTGTGACGCCATTCCATTGACTGACTGATTCAGGTTCAAAATATGAACCTACGTTTCTGCTCCAGTAACAATTTTTTCCAGAAACTCCTCTCCCTCCAAATTGAAGCGCTGCAAGTGTTCGGAGGATATTGTTTTCCTTGTTTCTTTGTTTTGGGCGGCTAACGTTCGTGGTACCCAACGTGGACAAACTTTTGAGTAACCCAGTTGTTGAATAATCGTCATCAGACTGCCCTTACTTCGACACAATTCACCTGTTTTTACCCGGCGATCACCACGAATGATGTCATCGACTCGTTCAGTGTTGCATGGAGTCACTGCAGTCACCGGCCTGCAGCTTCGCTTTTCATCTGCCAATGGTGTTTGCCCTTCAGCTTCGTTACAGCGACGAATCCATCGTCTAACAGTGCTGACATCCACCGCTGCATTACTATACACATTATTTAGCCTTTCGTGAATGCGAATTGGCGTTTCACCTTCCGTAGTCCAATTCAATCACACAACGCTGTCTAATTCGAATGTCGATGTCAGCCATTCTGCAAGAGGATGCAGTGCTGCCACCTGTTGACTTAGGCAGTTACTACTGCAGGAGTTTGGAGAAGAATGTTTGAGGAATTGCGCCAAATTCAAAGTTTTCACATAACTTACTTATCTAAGGAAAAAAGTAGGAGGTATAACCTTTTGACCCACCCTCGTACATTGCCAACATCTTCAACATTCGGTACCTAATAACTGCGTCATGAATGTGATACAGTAACTGACAGCTCGCAATACATCATTGTGACTTTGTTGGTTCGTAGAATTCAAAGTCTAAGTTGCAAAAATTATAAATGTTCTTTACTTCCGTAGAAGTACACGTACAGTAGCAGTATTACGTCACATACACAATTACAGTCTTTCAAGGTCGCCATCCACAAATAAAAGCGTTCACACAACTCTGTTTACTACTGTTTACGACCAGAGTCGCAGCTTCCTTATTACTAGACATTACTATATATTTCTGGAACAATAACGTAATCGAATGTTCTGTAAGACAATCAAGGTGTCACTAGAATGTTCCATTTATCTCTTATTTATTTTCGCAGACCTTTATCTCCGTGCTATGTTTATCTGCTTAGGCAAGCTGTTTATCTTTGACCGGCACCATCTGTCCCTTATCTCTCTGCGGAGCTATCGTAAATAATGCGTTCGCGGCATTGTGCTAGCAGTATCTAAAATTCTTTGGAAAGTATTTAAACATCTAAGCTCTTTAGTTTAGTAAAGCTTGTAATATATTCATATATTGTAGTACAAATATGTAAATAAATTAATATCTTTCAACATGCTGTAATCTTATGAGCTGCCAAAATTAAATTAGGCATGTAGCACTTCTCATGGCACTAAGTTATATTTAGGTTATGCTTATAATTTTAAACGAAAACAGAATAAGAAAATCTTCAAGTTTTAAAAATGTGCAAGTACTGCTTAATGTATTACAATAATTTTCTTTGTGAACTAAAAAGAAAGACAAGTATTAACGGATCTCGTAAATCCGAAATATATCATTATTATTATTTATTATTTGTTATCTATGAAGGCAGTTATTTTCACGAAATACTGACAAATTAAGTTTTAATATAATTAACCACCTAAAACAAAGCTAAATGTGTACCTCCTCTATTATTGTGCTATTCATATTAAAAATTAGCAAATGGTTGGCATAGTACATCCCTTTTGCTTATATTAAATTAACTTCTAATTCTGCCTCCCACATAGGTACAAGTGAAATTACAGTTTTTAAATCGTATTACATTTTGAAAGAGTAAACTGTCGCTTTGCTTTTATACACTTAATAAGTTGCTTTTATATAAGCATGTGTAGCAGGATTCCTCCATTGTTGTGGGCTGTGGCAACATATGTAGCAAGGATCGTGCTGGTATCTCGTTTCCCGTCATTGGTCTTACTTTGTCGATCTTACCTTCGTCCAAAATATTATGACTTGATGAAAAAGACGTTCCCGAAGTTATCAGGAAAATCCTTAATTATGCCCCGGCTAGCTTTTAATATTCTTCTGTTATATACTTACTTACGAGCAATGAAAACTCTAAGTTACAAGGGTGGTAACGAGTGAAAAAATCATTAAGATTTTTAGTTTGAATTTCTATAAGAAGTCAATCATTTGTTTATTTCTATTAACACCAAATCCATTACAATTCTTATCACAAAACTTTATACTGTGATCTGAATCAATCTAGTACTTCAAATTGAACTAACATTTAAATATTTTCGAGCAATCTAAAAAGCGTCCGATCTTCGGTGTTCCAGAAAGAACGACGAATTTTCTTTCAGTTTCTACACCAAGATTATTTAATGCTTCGTTACTATCGCTACCCATATATTACTTTTATATAATTGGTGGATTTATTACTACGTCACTAAATTACGTATTTGTTTGTTTTTATTTTATAAATTTTTCAAACCCTTTTTAAATATAAATCAAAACAACTGTTACACATGTCATCTGAATAGTAGAAAATAATTGAAATGTAATTATTATTAATTACTTAATTACTAAAGTAATTCATGAAACTCTTCTCTGAGCTTAAAATTTTATCAATCTATCATGCTATATTTCATAGCCACCTACGTACAATTACATATTCTGTATTAGTGAGATGCCTGCCTAAGACAGAGCAGCACATGGTTTACTCCGTATGCAACCAGCAATGCGTAAATGTGGAAGCCCAAGTTTGCTGTAATTTGGTAGCTGGAACCGAAGTGATCTGGATTCAACGGATTTGATATTCTCTGAAATGTGACAAAGTACTGAATTTTTTCGAGTATAATTTCATGTTAAACTTTGTTTAACCAATTGCGGGTTCATTTGTTCTGAGTCAGCATCATCCTTTATCGTAACAGTTGTGGTAAACACTTAGCAATACTACTTCACCAGATGTCTTCCTCTACTTGGAGGTAAACTCACAACCAATTACGGGTCAACACATTGAGTACGACCCTGTTGCAGAGTAATTCTCCATTGGATCACAAATGGCTTTAGTCTAAACCAGACTACCATGTGAAATTAAACGAATGTACCCGCTACTCTCTTTAAAAAATTTCTAAAGATCTTCATGTTCTACAAGGTTAACCAAGAGTCTAACGTCATTCTATTTATTTCTATGAGATTACGTACTTGTAATTTAACTTGTAGATTAAATTCATCAATACGAAAATCTATTCACCATTACTTGGTCTAGGTGTATCCTGTGTAGTGTGAGCTATAATTAATAAACAATACATTCCATACAATGATTACTATAGTGATGTGCAATATCGATTCTTCAGTTCTTGATGAATATATAAATTATTCTTTACCGCAAACTAACGGTTCCTAAAACGTTAATTGTAGTGACCAACTGTATAAAAAGTATTGTACCATGTAGTTGTCACTATAAGACCATTGTTGTTAGTCACGTTAAATAAATTTGTCTTTATAAAATGTAATACCGAAAAATGTGAAAGGAAAATTCCTAGGACTGATAACACTGGGCAAAAAAAAAAAAAAAAAAAAAAAAAATAATAATAATAATAATAATAATTTTTGAATGTTTCGAGCACTTCATGAGGCAATCCTACTAATTTTGGGTTGAGAACAACAAATATGACACAATTTTTTATTAGCTCTAGTTTCCATGATATAATAAGGTGGAAGTATTACTTATTAATGGATTGAGAGAAATGGATACATTTTAATTACATACTTGCTAACAACAATGAAAGTGCATTTGATTTTTAACTGGTAATTACATGATAAGAGTTCTAAATTGCTGGAAAAATAATTCGCAGATAGTCGTGTGAGAAGAGAATCATGTGGTGGCCTATTGACTTCGTCGTCTTTCAGCTTGCCTCTTGTGATGGAGTTCCGCAGAATCCCTTTACAAAGACCAACAGTAATCCGCAAGCATTACTTCATTCCAACGGCCCTGATATATTTGTTCCATAACAGAAATCTCCTGATGGAATCTCTCCCCATATTCATCACTAACAGCTCCACAACTAGGAGGGAAAAAGTCTAGGTGGGAGTGGAGAAAATGGATCTTAAGGGATATATTGCATCCAAGGTTACGGCATTTTTTCAGGAGCACTGTCACCAAATGCTTGTAGTTGTCATCTCTTTTGTTGCCTAAAAATCCATGAACAACACACTTGAAGGCTTCCCAAGCTTCCTTTTCTTTCCCCTCCAAAATTTGTTCAAATGCAGGATCCTTTACAAGTTCTCTTATTTGTGGTCCGACAAAAATGTCTTCTTAACTTTTGAATCGCTTGATTTCCAACATTTCTGATTGTGGTTTGTTATTTGACAGGTGTGTCAACTCCCCAAAAAATTACCCCAAATTAAAATCTTCACTCTAAAAAATGAAACGTCACTTTATCTTCAAAACAAGAGCTAATCTACGACTTTTATGGCGATTTTTGAATTCATCAGATCGAAATACATTTAAATTCACTATTTTTAACCCCGAAACATTTTTGTCTGCAGCATTTGTCTGCAGCCGAAACAAAACAGAAAAAACCTTTGGTCAGGTTAGTTAAATGCAAGGGGAATATGATGCATTTTGGGAATTTAAGGTTGTGAACTATAAGTGCTACAGTATTAACCAACTTATTGAATAAAAAATACTTCAAAGGCATAATTTTTCTATCTAAAAACATCAATAACTAAGGGCGACGTGATAATATTTGTGACCATTCCTTACCATATTTACACATTTACCTTGGGTTATAGCTAAGAATTCAGAGTGTTAATCAACCCAAAGAGTTCCATTTTTTGGAGTGACACTGAATGGGATATGCAATTCTAAGGGTGTTGACACTAAAATGCGTTGCGTTTAACAGAGATTTGTACATTCAATGCTTTTATTTAAGATATATTAAATGTTATACTATAACATAAATAACTAATTATTATGCAGGTGTACCAACGAGAGATTATCCAAAGTACACAAAATCTTGTTTACCCGAATTTTGGCGGGACGGGAAGTAGAATATAGATTAATGAAACTCTGAATAATCCAGAAAAAATTATTAAATAAAGATAATCTTATATGTATGAAACAAAATTTATATCTCCTCAAAAGCAAAAGACAAAAGAATTAAAGATGGTTAAGATGGGACTTTCAAAGTCACCATCAGAACTTTCATAAAGAGTTAAGACAATCTCACACGCTTTAGCTTTATCGTTCTGTGACATTGGCCTTATTACCGATAGTCATTACCTTATTGCTGGCAGTGTTTCTGCAGCAAATAATGTTCAGTATTACAACCATATTTATCAAGGGACTCTTATTTTTGAGGTGGTATTCAATTTAAGAAAACTGGAAATCCGGATAAACGAGGTTCTTCTGTAATCCACGGCTCCTTTCCCATTGAACTTTATTGCAAGTAATTGCAATTCGTCGCATATTAAAGTTATCATTTAAATTAATAATACACTAATATAGTGGTGAATGTTGAAGTGACGTTTAAGAAGCTCGTATTCTCTACACGATTCGATTCACGCACATGCACGCTCTACTCGTTTGGAGCCAAGACATTCTACCAGAAACATTTCAACAATGACAATAAAAACATAACCCTGTAAGATGTTTCCAAGAATCGAGGTCCCAGTATCACCTTCCTGTGTTCTGAAAATCTGGTGACATCTGCGGTTGCCGATTGTCACTAGCATGGCCGCCTGTCAACTATCAATCAAACGTCGACCAATCAGCTGTCACGTCTTGTAGGTTGCAGCAAGAAGTCAGCTTTTGTATCATTGCAAACATCTTGTCAGGGCGGTGAAACAGTGGCATAAGTAGAAGACATAGGAATCCATAAAATGTCGCTGGCAATCAGTTTATTAAATAGGAGAGCGAGAGAGAGAGAGAGAGAGAGAGAGAGAGAGAGAGAGAGAGAGAGAGAGAGAGAGAGAGAGAGAGAGAGAGAGAGAGAGAGAGAGAGAGCAGCAGCAGCAGCAGCAGTGTCACGGACTGGAAGAGTGTGGAAATAAGCGGTTCACATTGGAAGATTACTTGTATAATCTCTCTTTCTGTAACCACCATCTGACGTGTTTATATGGCTTTCTATATCACAAATTATTGGTACAAGAGTCCACCTCTGTAGTGTGGAGGTAGCCTGTTTGCCTCTCACTCAAGACGTCTAGAGTTCGAATTTCAGCCAGGGTGCGTTATCTGGTTAAGGTTTTTCCGGGGATTTCCCTTATCCTGAAATCTGAATATTGGATAACTATATCTCTATGGACCCTGGGGTCATTTGAACCATTTCACCCATTTCATTTATCGTCCGATATTACTTTACTTAATAGAAAAGTGTTTTTTTTTTCTGACACGGAGTTATTGAACATATTGGGTTTATGGTTTTTAGTGCTATCTTCCGGGCTTAGAAGCCGTAGTCTGCTAGTGTTTTGAAGTCAGCACAACTGAACCTTCGCCAAGGGGACAGACCATGCCACCGATGAGGTCCACCGTAGGTGTGGAGGAAACGACTGGACTTCAAATCTCCAGTAGACCATGGCTTCTAAGCCCGGAAGAAACTTTTCTTAATTTACAGAGAACTTTTAAAGACAAGGTAAAGAAAGGGGCAAAGGAAATGAAATGTAAGCCCCCACAAATGTAAGGCTGCGAAATTTGTGTTCCAATGAAAAACAGCAGAAAATGGAATTCAGATTGCAGAGATACGGTTTCTTACGCACGTGAAGGGTTGCGTGAAACTCAATATGATCAGAAATGAAGAAACAAGAGACAAACGAACATTGGAATTATGATATGTTAAGGTAATGAACTATAGAGGAAAAATGAGAGAATACACCATGAAAATGAGTACCTACTATAGCTACTAACTACCAGTAAGGGGACGGCGAGATATTGGATGTCCTACAAAGGATTGGCTGAGGGCAATTGCTTAATGTTTTTGTGATAATGGAATGATGATCATGATGATGATGATACAAAGGGAAGCCTTTGCAAACATTCTTTAACCATATATAAGAAGAATAAAGTGGGCTGAAGCTAAAATCAGATCTGTAAAAAGCAAGTCATTATTTAATGGCTTTAAAATTCCATTATTTGTGTGACACAAGAAACATGCGAATGGTGACTAAACCTTCAAGATAATATTTGAGTCCCTTTTTATTTATGGACGCTCGTTTATTGCTATGTTTCTCATTCTATATTGGGAGTGAAACGATGAATAATTTTGCTTAAAAGCCTTTTAATCAAACTTGTGGTTCCTTTATGTCATAAGTGTAGACATGGACCACTGGCTTTACTTCCCTTCTGAAGGACACTTAAGTCCGAAAAATATCCATCACCCTCTGCTGGGTTTAAACACACGATCTAGAAAACCAGATGCCAGTATGTCAATTGTATTTGTGTGTGGTAAACATTCTTCCATGTTCAATAACATGTTCTTCCGATAACAGCATGGAACGGTTCGGAAAGAGACAACTGCAGTCCTTGAAGAAGAAGATGATGATGATGATGATCTGGTCTATTTATTGTCTTTGTAATTGTTTCATACGTACCCTGCCCTTAGTTGAAATGGTCATATCGGCGGCGTTTTACTTTACAAATATTAACTACTGGCAATAGTAATAGCTTGGTTATGCCGCTTTCTTTATTTTAATTTTTTACTGTCTTTGAACAAGTGGTTTCTTCTTGTCTCCAGAAAGAACAAACTCCTGAATTAGCAGGAACCATAAGCAATAGACAAACGTTAGTAACACACTAGAAACTGCTTTATCATCATCATCATCATCATCATCATCATCATCATCATCATCATCATCATCATCATCATCATCATCATCAATCATCATTACTATTATACCCAGTCATGCAATCGTTTGCGAAATTTAAGAACTACATTTTATGTATAACTATGTTCCAAAAAACTGGTTAAGGCTGAAATTCAATATATACAGAGACAGGATTTTAAACGATTGTTAGAGAAAGCTCAAAATACAACATTCATTAATAATTCCAATCTCTTAAGCGGATAACATTGTATTTATAATAATTAAAACTCTTATGTGAAAATAAAATCAACGAACTTTTTCCAATGTAAGGGGTTGCTTGTGCAGAGAAGGAATTTTCCGAATATTCTTGTATGACTTTATCTGTCTAAGCTGTTAATAAAATGAAGACACGCGTAAGAAACATGTTCTTAAGTCATTTCTTATCCGCTTCCGCAGCGTAGGTGAAAGATGAATGGACCTTATGAAGCTCTATGTACCCAGGGCTCATTTAAGCCTCAATCTACCCATTTCATTCGTTCATGATATGACAATGTTGGAGGACGTTAATAAAATAAATCCTTATTTGTTCAAGGAATTCCAAAACATACTTCCTTCGAATTATGCATGTTGAATATTTGAGTTAAATGCAGTAGCTCTATAATATTACATTTTAGAGAAGAGAAATTAAAATACTTCATACTTGTACTTCATACGTATACAAGAGGTATACTTTGTACTTAAGTGAATTGCATTTACTTCACTCGAGTGATAAATACGATCTACATAATCGTATTGGCTTGGGTGGTTTGAGGGATGACTGGAATACAGCAAGACTTAAAATTAATAAATTAATAAATAATATCAACAAATTAACAGTAAATAAGCTTCTTCCAATGTCAAATTTTTTCCTCTACATTTCTCTCGATATTTCTAGCAAATGTTCCTTACGTTTCATGATATTAATAATTGTTCCATAATAATCCATCCATGTTGTCTATTTATTCTCACTCCTTCCGATAATTGTATTGGTAGTTTGCTTTCAACTTTCATCCATTATTTGGACATGTCCGGGTGCTACAAATAGATTTCCGGGGGCAATGACTATAGCGTCACACTTACGGAGCATTAGCGGTTACATGTAACGTTTACCATTAACAATTAAGTAATTTGTTTTATGATTCTCACTTCCTCTGTGACATTACGTCAATGATTACCAGTAACAATTTCTATAACTACATTTGAATATGAAAGATGGCGTTAGAAGCTCACTTAGCTATTTATGCATATCGGTAAAGAAGTTCCTTTATCTGTGTCAACACTGATTATTGGGGTAGTTTATAACCGTAAAATGCATTCTTATTTACTTTAATAATCCTGGACATATCACAGTTTAATACCTGTGAAGTGAACTCTACTGAAAACTAAATATAAACCTCGTGTTATAAGTATTCCAAAGGAAGATAACTCATCACTGAAATCTAAATGTGACTGGGGTTAAGCATATAACTTAAATATTCCCATAGGATGTTAGATAAAACTTGGCAATGACAGTTTGAAATGTGATATAGGTATATTAATTCTTGAACTTGCCTTATTGTCTTAGCATAACAAAGCATGCACGTAATATTAGCTCGTTACATGTAAAAGGGATAATTAGTAGGTATTTTCTCGCTAGATGGTATATTAGATCCACAGGGCTACTAATGATATCTAGGGATGAGATTAATGCTGCGTAACGAGTCAGTTAACTAACTGTTCCTGATAAAGTGATCCAATGCACATGCAATGAATGATGCCACCCGGTCCCGGCAACCTCTAAGAGGATAACTATTTACTGTCTTGGTTATTTCATTGACAGTTATTGGGTAACTAATTATTTTATTTTATGTCCATTCTTAGTCGGTAGCTATCGTTCATTATGGGCATATATTTAATTTTTCTGTAATATTTCGTATTCCTTTCTCGCATTTTTAATCCTGTGTAACCGGAAGGTGTCTGAGATTTAGGTGAACTCCAACTTAGACTTCGTGTTTGATTTTAAACGAAGATTGACTTTTTATCTATAAAATAACTTAAAATAGCATGTTCTTATCTCTTATTTATGTCTGTTTGTCAGTTTAAAATAAGTTAAATATATTTCCAAAGTTGAAACTTCCTTATGATCTTAAATGTGTGTATGGGTTCCATGCACCATTTCATAATACAGGTGGTCCAAAAGTCACTACTCATAACTATTACTACTCTATTAAGTTTTATCTCCACTCAATCACAACTTACAGCTTAGTGGAATGTAACATTCATCTGACAATTTAAAATTGGCTAATGTAAACACAAGAGTACACCTTTAAACAATCAGTTCGCTTATTTCGAGATTTGTTTGGATACGTTTAGTGACCGGTTTCAAGCCAGTTATTTTCTGCAGTTTTGTGATATTTAGCGCTGTGAAATGATTTAATCCGGAACTAAATATTTTAGGTTTTCCGAGGTCCCGAGTTCGAATCTCGGTCAGGGTGAGTTACCTAGATAAGGTTTTCTCCGGGGTTTTCCCTTATCCTTCAAGACAAATGTCGGGTAACTCTAAGCTCCATGGACCCTGGACTCATTTGAGCATCATTTCACCAATTCATTCACCGTCCGATATAACTTAACGTTGGGGCGGACGTAAATTTAAAAAAAAGAGTGTCTCTGTGCTCCTACATGGAAATAGACCATAGAGAACAGTGTTTTGTAAATAAGTTTGCAAAGCAATGTTTCAAAGCAACATTTTAAATAAATAATTTACCAGTGCTAAATATTCTTAAGTATTTACTATAAAATTATATCACATGGGTAATTACTAATTGGTCTCACAAGTAAAGCAGGTTTTCTAATTTTGGTGTTTTGAAAACTGTATTGGGTTTCTTTGATTTGGCAAATCTATTTACAGGATGCCATGGCTAGTGTTGCGTATTGTGTGTATGTATCAGTCTTCAATTGTTAATAAACAGTTACCAAATGGGGATAACAAAGTTTGAACTTAGAGCACTTCTAAAGCACTACTGGAAAAAAAGAACATAAAGTCGCAGCTGGAAGAATGTGTAGGGTGGAAGAAGAAGGTGACGCTGGTGAGAGAGTGGTACGACAATGGTTCCAACGTTTCAACAATGGAGAAGAAAACACTAAGAATTACCACGTTCCGGAAGATCTGAAGTATGGAATATTGAGGATACACGTCTAGTTTTGCGAGAAAATCCGTAAGAAAGTGCAGGTAGGTTTTCAGAAGAACCTGGTGCATCGAAAGATACCACACATCGCTACATTAAATCTTACAGAAGTTGTAGACCTGTACCTCATGAACTGACATCTCAACAGGCTGAACGTAGAATGGAGCCAGCTTATCCGTAATCACATAGATGATGGAGCTGTCAAGAGAATAGCCACTTATGATGAAAAACGGGAATATTACCGAAATCCTGATGTCTCGAAACAATGGCTTAATCCCCGGCAACCTAGCAAACTCATTGTTTATATAAAAATCAGTTTGATATCAAAATAATTTTATGTATCTGGGGAATTTTGAAGGTGTGATTTACAGGGATTTGTTCCAAACGGCGGGCGACTGATGCAGACCTTTATTCTCAGCAGCTGGAACGAGCTCCTAAAATTTTGAGCAGGAGATATCTTGCATAAGTCAACCAAAATAGAGTCCTATGGCAACAGGACAATGCAATAAAGCCTACTGAACGAACAAATATGAAAAACATTTAGGAATTGGGAGGAACGAAACTGCTACCACACCCAGCATGCAGCCTTGATCTCGCACCATAAGATTATCTTTCTTTATCCATGTCCATTTCCTACTTGGAAGAAATTTTGACAACTTTGAAGCAGTGCAAGTGGGTGTCACCAAGTTCTTTGCACCAGAAACTGGAGACTGGTACTATTGTTGGATAATAAATCTTGCTGAACAATAGCTCAAGACCATAGAATCTAATGGTCTATACTTCGAAACATAATTGCTTGTCAGAACACATTTTCAATAATTCTTTTTCTAAAAAAAAACGACAGTACATATAACAGAGTATCTATGTATATAAGGAATACTTATATAAGGACTAACTCCGAATAAACGTTTACATATGCATGTAGCAATTAAGGACAATTCTTTACATAATAGTTTACGTACCTGCAAGGTAATATCTACGTTCATAGCCTAACATTGTAAGTAACATCGTCTTCGGCCACAAAATTACGATCAAATACGGCCTAATTTTTAATAAGAAAAGAATTTTAGAAACAGTTACTGGTATTAATCCCTACTCAACAGATGAAATGACACCAAATATAACAATAGAGCATCATATATAAGGAAGAAATGAGTTACGTTTGGCTTTTGGTGAATAACTTGCACTCTTTGTAGGTGTATGGAATTTCACAACTTGAAAGACCATTGCGGGAAGGTTAAGGAAGTCAGACTTTGCGCCGATATTTTGCATTCTTTCTCATAAATATAAGAGGATATTCAATATGTCATTAGAAATAGCTAAACAAATAAGAAATTACACTTACAAGGAATAAAGTGAGGAATCACCATACAACTTTTATAGATTATTGTATAAACATTTCATTAAAATGAGCTAGTTATGGTGAAAATAATTCTTCACTGGAGTTTCAATCGTTCGTACGTTGGGAATAGTTCAATAAATAAAACAGGGAGTTTAAAATTCTTAACCTAAAACTCATTTTATACCTTAATATTGTGCTCACATTCATAGGAAGTCATTCATTTTTATTACAATATTTTTATAAATGAAACGTTGTCCGTCAAAGCCATATTATACCATAGAAACATTGTGTCCAATATCTAAAACCAAATGCAATACCTACTTCTATACCTAATCACCTACTCAGAAACTTTTCTAAATGTATTGCAGATCTTTTTCTTTTCTATTGTGTCTTTTTCACACGTTATTCAGCTGTCCTAGTGTAGCGTACAACTAAAGCTTCTGTATTTCACGTAGTTTATTTGCTAATCGAAACCTTACGTGGCAATTTGATGTCATGTTACATTTCTCTCAGTCTTTCCTTTTACGGTTCTCGAGGACTATATTTCCATTTCTTGCTTTTGTGATATAACTATATCAGGCAAGTAGTTAAACAGAATTCTAGCATGTTTACTACCATACCAAGAGTCTAATTGTTTCTAAAGGTAATCGTGTAAATATCTTATGTAACTTAAGTAAGTTTGGTGAATTTCTTACAATTTAATTTGTATTATTTTTGCACCTGAGAGACTAGATAATGAAAAGTAACTTCTTTCTACATCAGGTGTATAGTAACCATGAATGTATTTACTTAACAAAATAAACTTAACAACTGGTCCAGATAATCATTTATTTTGTATTGTTTTATAGCAAACTGTGACGTGTTTCAAAAGGGTTTAAATCGTTTTAAATGAACATATTTACAAGTCACGTGTTTTAGCTTAGGAAGTTTCCTTCTTCTTTTTAGGGGGACTGTTATTGACTTCAGCACAGTTTTCTATAACTGAATTAAATGTATCGAAGTATTTCTTGACTTACCAAATTTACACATACATTCGGATACTTAAATACGGAGCACTTATATTTATAGTGCTTCGTTATAGACTTGGTGACGTATTTTAATTTAAACTCTGAGATATATTTTGTTACAAATATGAAAGGCATCACTTGATATCAAGACAGGACTGTAAGGTAGAGCTGCAGATGATACATTTGGTGGCTAACAATTTGAAGGTACTGTCGCGAGCATTGTTGTGGCCGCCCCGCACAAAGAGGCAGAGAGTGTAGCGCGGAGATAAAAAGCTTGCCGAAACAGATAAAGATAGATAACTGGATGGTTCTAGTGTTGTCTTTTTTTTACAGAAAATACCGATAATATCTCGATCAGTGAGCGGAGCTATAAAAGAAGCCGCGGATCGCAAGTGTGTCGAGAATGGTAATCGGAACTTGAGAATTGCCCGCGTGCAGCTGGGTTTTGAAAGTGGACTCTTTGTTTGTGGTCAACGACCTTGACTACTGTATTTGTGTATGTTGCGAAATTATGCTACTGTAAGGGCTGACCAAAGTGTGTTTCTACGGAAATAAAGAGCATTTTGGAATTTCTGCAAACTGGACTTTTAATTCTACAGACCCCAAAGATACAGTACACTTGACAAATTTCACTTGACACCAAGTGATTTTTATGTAACATGGTAAAAGTGTATTGACGAAGATGTAAACCAAGTAGCACAAACAGAACTTTCATTTGAACAATACCATCGGTGGTATTGTTCAAATGTTATAAATACCTTGAAAATAGTGTTTCACTTAAACTTTGCTCAATTTCAGTACAATTTTTGTGTGGAAACTGTGCTTGTCTTGTCAGTGGAAAGCTCAGCACAATCGGGCAAGCAAAATTTCAGACTGTTTCCAGTAATACGAAAGATATTATATGTTAATATTTAAAGCACTGTACGTAATGATAAATTAATACTACTTTAAACAAAACTAAACTGTTTGGGACAAACAATTGTAAAAAAATTGATTTCTGAGAAAAATGTGTTTACTTGATTCAGAGGTTGTGGGATATACCTCAGAACTGATGAATAAATATTGGAATATATTAAATACTGAAGGAATATCGTCATTTTAGATACGAACAGTATTAGAGACAGGATGTAAAGCAAAGATTTATAACAAATAGAAGATGCTGGAGTTTTTTCAAGCCCGAGTACATCCACGAAAACTTTTGTTGCCAAGATAAGGGTCTCGCGCAATCCTGAAGAAAAGCACTCTATAATGAGAGTAGAGGTGAATGTACTAAAGGTCAAACTTTAAGGATAAACCTCAACAAACGTCTCGTATAAGAGTTATCTTAGATTTAAAAACAGAATGTGATTTTGCAGATAAAACCGACGTGGTATCAACATTACCTCCTAAAATTGTTTTGAGGAGGATTTAATTTAGGGTCCGTAGGGGTGTTCAATTTTAATCATTTCTGATGTAACCAGCTGAAATTAATGAATGAGTTTTGTGTTTATAAAGAAACACTTTCCTCCATTTATGTGTATCGCAGTTAAACGAATTATAAAAATATTCAGTGTTAAAACATTTGGCTATCTGTATAGTCGTTCTGCACTTTCATATTTCAAAGCAGGCCATTTGATCCTCTTGAATTTCTCTAATGTGTGACAATGCTGGGCTTGTGAATTAAAAACAAATTTTTAAGTATTTGGGAGGCAAGGAAAATAATGGAAAGTTCAAGTGTGAAATCTAGCTCCAGAAATGCACCAATATCTCACTCATCTCTAGAAGCATTAAGCAAGTAAGACAATCACAAACACAATTTGCAAGAACAGCGCAGAATAGCCCCATTAATAGCAATAGCCCAGCCTCACATAATTTTCCAGTTATTGAATGTATCAATTGGAGTGATACAAATCTATGCTGTAATATTGTATGTAATTCAATAACACCAACTGTGCGCGCAAAAGAGAACTGTTCAACAAAATCTGCTTTGATTTCCTCAGATGAACCTCTTTGAGATAAATACTAGAATACCCTCCTGCCGAAACCTTCTCTGTTATCGGCTCATTTCCTGTCTAAATTAAAAGCATACAAGGTGTGCCAGATGAGCCTTTTGGTACCAGTGTAATGTGATATTGCAGCTTTGTCTCTACTTTAAAATCAAATAATAAATCTACCATAAATATAGATAAACAGCTAAGCTTTTACATGTTTATTTCATTTCGGTAGTGACTATCATTGCCCCGGTTTCTGAGAGTATAGATCTACGTTACATTCAACGAATTTCTCTATCCACTGTTTAATAATATATTATTAAGAAGCTTCTTATTGTATCTACTTCAAGCTAACTGATGAAATTCTGAAGAAACGATATTATGGCACATTTTCTTGTAGATATAAAGGGAATAAGATAGAACACTAAACTTAAGCGATAATCAAATCTATTAAGAACGGGTAGCTACTTGTGCGTGAGATGTTTACGTTTTGATATTGCTTTTTCTTTGAAAATAAAAACGACGAATTTATATTTTCAAATGTTTAAAGTATGCATTTGGCAATTCAATCCAATAACAATATACATATGAAAATGGTCTACGTTATAAAGAATTTTGGACATACACTCTGCTTTAATATCTTACGTTTACCAGTTAAACAAAGGTATTCCAGAATAATGGTGGACTAATCACAGAGCATTGTAACAGAATGTTGCATTTGTAATGATGCATGGATGATGATGATGATGATGATGATGATGATGATGATGATGATGATGATGATGATGATGATGCACTCGTTGATTTTCTTGAAGCTTTGGAGAGAAACTGTTTATGAAGTTCTCAATGAAATGGTTCCAACTGCAGAAAAGATGTGGCGTCACGGGACAGTGAATTTGAAGATCTGTGGCGTATGTGTGGAAGATGATACACTTGAGCATCGCTTGTACAACTGTCAGCGGGCTGACTTGATTTGGATCTCGCATTACATAAACTTCGTCTAGAAGAATGCTTACGTTCGGTACCATAGTTGGTACAACTGGAGTTTCGCTTCTAAGACACGAAATTCCATAATTTTGCAGTGTGGTTGGTTGCTGGTACACTACATTGACTGCTGAAAGTACGGCGAGGAGACACTGTGTTAGGAAAGCATTTACGTATATCTTATAGGAGCAGAGATGGACCTGTATACGGAATATTTTGGAGCGCAAAACTGATATTATGTTTTAATAAAGATTAGTGGATTCAATCAATGATTTCAAACGAATGAAAGAAAACCTTGCGTTCTCTGGAGCCATACATTTATCACTTGGAACAAATGCAGATCTAATAACCATTTAAGCAAATAGAAACCTTAATACTGTCTCACAGTACAAGCCAATAAAACAAAAAAATTCTAAATGACTTACCCTGTACCCTTTTCACCCCCCCCCCCCCACAAAAGAAACTGGATTCTGAAATTTACCTCGGCTGCTATTGTGTTAGTATGAGATCCAATTTTAGGGCACGGTCGCGGATGAAAAACGATGATGGATTTGTATGAAGGTGAAATATATTTTAAAACTTTCTTTTCTAAACGGTATTTTAATTTAATTAAAAGATTTTGAAGTAAATCTTTTAAACAATTAACAAACAATAGCTTTGGTTAATAAGATATTATATAACTTTAAAAACAGTTAAGTAGCCTTCGGTATGTTTCGTTTGCCACGTCCTTTTATGCAGACTTCTGGACATTCAAAGACACACGTCCGTTCTTAGAAAAGAAAAAAAAAACATATTTTATGTTGCATTGCATACAGAGATCCTCTGTCATTTTTATGCTCCTATACAACTAATTCAGTATTTGAAAGCTTTCGAGTCTTCCCTTGAAGGGCCCGCTTTAAAAAGATAATGCATTGTAAACAATACAAAGAACTAAAACAGAAGGTTTGTAGGATTTAATAACATTAAAATTCATATTTGTCAATTTTAGAAATTTCAGCATTTTTGCGCAGGCGGCAATCCTTACTTAAGATCCTCTGTTATAAATGGTTCATTATCTATGAACATAGAAGTCAATATAATGAAGTCGGTTAACATGCGCTAAGAGGTCATAAGTAATTAGCGCATTTACATGACTTCAAATTAGGAAAGAATTTTATTTGAAGTCTCTGAAGTATTAATTCAACAGAGATGGAGGACAGTTTGCCACTACAACTATTTTATTTGGCAAGATTTAGTGTGGTCAGGCTCGTGCCTCGTGTCATTCTTGCAGGAATGTGGACGATTCCGATACCGAAGATAGCGCGAACAATGCCCCATCCATTACTTGAAATGAGAATTTAACAGCGTGGTCTCTCCGCATTGAAAGAAGCGCAAAAAGTTACGTAGTCTATCTGAGAAAATGATGCTATCTTTGAGAAAGAGAGAGGAGGGGGGAGATGGGGAGAGAAAAAGCATCTCCGTCTGTGATTATTGAAACTAAGATTTGTAACCAAGTTGCTAAATATGGCAACATGTACTGGAAGTGGCAGGAAACAAAATATAATACGCTAAATTTATAATACCTCCCTTTATAATTATTTAACAAAGCATTCTTGTACTATTGTAGATGTTCTATTTGTTGTTAATCATTATATTAAACATTTTTAGAAATGGTTTTATAGAGTGTTACAGAGGGTGTGAATTGAGTTTTATTTAACTTTATTCATGTACACTCTCTACCTACAAAGGTACTAAAGATTGTATTCATTCTCGTAGCTACATTGGGTATGAAAATTGACTTAGTTTGTTCTGAGGCCTCTTTTTTCAGGTTTGAGGTTCTTTTACGTGCCATAACAACAAGACACTTACTTCACATCCGAATAAATATGGCATTAAAACAGTCAAAAGTTTTAAGGCCTGGGCGCTATATGTTATCTTTGTTATCCCGTTTCCCTTCACTGTATCACCAAAAGAAGAAAGAAGAAAAAACCAGAATCGCTTCCATTTGATAAAACCATGGGCATTAGAAGATTCAAACTAATAACCAGGAGTACGTCAGAAATGTTTTATGTAAGTTCTCTTCATTCTTGTATTATCAGGTTGTCTGCAGATACAAAGGACAAAAAGGAAAAGGAAAGGATACAAAGGAAAACATAAATTTGTGAAATTTATTTTACATAAATTGTGTAGTTTAAAAAGAGCTTTTGTTTAACTAAGAGGTTGCATTTCACCAGTTACGCTACGTCATTCAGAAGGAAAAGGAAGTTCAGGGGCTATTTCCAAGGTATATTCGAGGGGGCACTCAAAAGAAACCGGACTCCGAGGGCGCTGCCACTCGTAGACGTAGTACAGGGTTCTCACGCTAGATGGTGTTAGTAGAGACCTTCATGAAACAGCTGTGCAGACGGCGTCAGTGTAGAGCTAAAGGTGCAAGTGTGGTATTGTGTTTCTCTGACTGTTGGCGGGTTACCTCTGTGAAGTCGCTATGGCATCTTTAAAAAAGCAAACACTGTGTGTGAAATTTTGTTTCCTGCTTAAAAAAACTGCAACGGAGACACATCAAATGCTTCAGGAAGTTTTCCAGGAGGACGCTATGAGCCGCACACGGGTTTTCGAGTGGTTTGGGCGCTTTAAACGTGGTGATATGTGTGTTGAAGACCAAGCTCGTTCTGGACGCCCTTCAACATCGCGAAATGAGAAGAACATTGGAAAGGTCCGCCAAAAGATCAACGAGGATCGTCGCCAAAGGAACGACCAAATTTCAGCAGCGACAGGAATCAGTTAGAGCTCCTGCCAGTGGATTTTGAGGAATGATTAGCACATGAGACGTGTTGCTGCTAAATTTGTTCCGCGCTTTCTCCCATAGGAGCACAAAACCATCTGCATGAATGTGTGTCAGGACTTGAAAACGGAGATTGCACGTGATCCAAACTTCTTGAACAAAGTCATGACAGCGGATGAGAGTTGGTGTAACGAGTATGACCCAGAAACCAAGCAGGCGTCAAGCCAGTGGAGGACTCCCAAGTCTCCCAGACCAAAAAAGCAAGGCAAGTGAGGTCAAATCTGAAGACGATGGTCATTGTCCTTTTTGAAGTTCGTGGAGTTGTGCATCGGCAATTCGTACCCCCTGGCCAGACTGTTAACCAGCTCTGTTATTTGGATGTTTTCAGGCGTCTGCGAGAGGATGTGAGGAGGAAACGCCCGGAACTTTGGCGATCAAGTGACTGGTTTCTGCATCAAGCTTTAATTCCCTTTTACTTCCTCTACTAAAGAATAATCCACAAAAGGATTGTACTCTGCAAAAGAATGGATGTCTCTGAGATCTGAGTATACATATATGTATGTATTGAGATCTCCTGAACACAAGGGAATAACTTTTAGAAAAAGGCCATCCAGGTATATCAATCTATTGCCAGTATGATTAAAAAAACAAAATGTCAGTATTATTCTAATTAAGATATAGACAGACGCTCAAGATATTTTCTAACCAATAAAATGTCTTGAAGCACATAAGTTACGTCAAATAGCTTTTGATAGGAAGGAGTTGCACATCTAGAGTATTCCTTCTTATTTGTTTGAAATTTTCAACATTTATGCCTTTTCCTAATTCAATGTGGGCTTCGTTCCTTCGCTCGTTCGCCCCTTTGCTCCTTCACTCCTTCGCTCCTTCCTTCGCTTCTTCGCTCCTTCCTTCCTTCACTCCTTCCTTCGCACCTTCTTTCCTTCGCTCCTTCCTTCCTTCGCTCCTTCCTTCCTTCACTCCTTCCTTCGCTCCTTCCTTCCTTCCTCCTTCCGTCTCTCCTTCCCTCCTTTTCTCCTTCCCTCATTTCCTCCTTCCTTCCTTCCTTCCTTTCTTTCTTGCTTTCTTTTTTTCATTCTCTCTTTCTTTCCATCTTTCTTTCTTTCACTCTTTCCTCCTTTCCTCTTGCCCACTCAGCATTGTGAGGAAATTAAGGATACCCAAACCTGGTCTAGAAAGTCCACTTTCCGCCTAGAGGTGCCGTGATGCCGACCACATCTCCTCCCCGTACGGTTGGATGATTGCCCACCTCCACCTTGCGTATATGGGCGTGAGGCCGGCAGTCGGGCTGGCAGGCCTTGGCCCAATAGGACCTGTTTTTTGCCATGGGTTAACGTTTTATATACCTAAACTAACCATTATCACCATTACTTACACACATGTCTTTCACAAGCCTGGGAGGGGATCCGTCCCCTTCAGCTGCCGAGGTGCTGGCGCTGCGGACCCTTAGCACTCGTGGTACCTCTGACGTTACTAGAGGAACCTCGGGCCAAACTGCCGAGCCCCTCCCGTTGGGGAGTTGTTCGGATTGGGCTGGACTCCAGGGGACAGTGTATTCCCGACGCCCACGAGAAATTGGGTACCTCCGTCCAGGCTACGGCCGCCCGGAGAGAGTAGAGGATTGCCTCATAAGTCCCGGGTACGAGCCTGCAGAGCTAGTAGAGGGTATGCTAGATCACCAGGTGGATCCACCGAGGATTTTCGGTAGTATTCCCTACGTGGTTGACGCGCGTAAGTGGCGTATCCACTTCCATCCCGTCTTGACGTTGTCAAGGGGTAGGGGGCTTTAAGAAATCAGGTATTGCCCTATGGAAAGACCCCCGGAGTTATCCATCGCTCCCGGGTTGAAGGAGGCCAGGGTCCTTGGACTTTCGGGTAGATCCTCTGCACATAACTAAACCTACTTTATACCTTATTGCAACGAGAAATGTAAAACTGAACCCTTGACGGAGCACTTTTCTAGCAGTTGTTCGACATACGAGAGTTCCAAAATATTTTTCGAACCTTTAACCATATATGGAATTAAAACTGAACAAATAAATATAATCTCTCTGTTATAGTAGAATTAAATTCACTTGCCACTTGGTAAACTTACATAAGACATAAATTTATAGGATAGTTGAGTCCTGTTTTATTTCTTTGTTTGCTAGAAGCTATGGCAATCTTGTTTCATTGATATAAGAGTATTTGCAAAGTTGGTCATCTCCTTCTTTATAAAACAGTGACCGACTCATTTTTGCGAGCACCTTTGGACTCTTTTGGAATGAATAGGTACATTCGACTGTAGATGACGGCATTAACTTCTAACAAAGCTACACAGTTTTAATTCCAGGCACCTTGAAATGATAATAAATCACAAGTTTAGAACACATTTATTCGATCTAGAAAACAATATTAGAAGATAATGACCTAGTGTAATAAAATACCGCAAATAGAGGTGCTGGTATACCTGTTTCAGTAACAAGAATCGAATATCGCCCCTTGGATATGACATAAAATATTTGTATACTAGAGAGCTCGCCCATATCAGAATATTTGGGACCCCATTCTGTTTTATGTTGGATGTAATAGGCGCGCCAGCCACAGAGAAAGGTGTGACCCAAACCCCACCCACGTCTCGTGGTCTATCAGACGTCGTAATGACTTGCCGCAAAGGACCAATCATTTAATTATGTCTTGATTGTGGACCACAATTACGTTACCATGGAAACATTAACGTGCCCGAGTTTATTAGGTCATTATGTGTGGCTCCGTGTCGATGGTGTTCTTTATATTCATTTGAGCGACTGATACTTCACCACAACTCGGGAGCAAGGCGGTACATTAGAATACCTTTCTTGATGGAGAACGTGCAGCATGTTTCCAGGGTAATATTTTGACCCTTTTTAATTTATATTTTGAAGACTCTGTATAACTGATTGACGACCAGGTTCTTATGTCTAGTTCACTCATGTAGCGAGATAGCACTATGTAATCATAGCTGATTCCATTTGGAAGGTCGTGGGTTTGATGCTTCCTCGTGGTTTTACAGGATTGATAGGCGAATTTTGGGATGGTTTTTCTTCATGATTTTTCTGTCACCAATTTCCTAAACCCATTATCTCCATTACTATCAGCTATCGCTTTTTTGTAGAAATTAAGATACCGAAATACATTTTATGGGCGCTCCTTAACTGCTGCTGTTTTCAGCGTCCCATTGTACACTGCGTGTGAAATACCGCTTAATTTTGCTCAGAGGCTTCTTTATTTGCTCGAGGTTCTTTAAGTATTGTAGAAAGTACGGCATGGGAGCCCTGGCTTTATTATCCTTTAGAAGAAAGTCATGCTAAGGATATTTAAGTCCGAAAAACTGCATCGCAGTCAATCGGGTTTGGACTCGCGACTTCGTAACTAGAGGCTAGCATTTTACCATTAGACGACGGAGGTGACGGTGTTCGGTCAGTGGCGGCTGGGCGGTAGATGATAGATACTGCCCAGTGGCACTCGCTTCTGAAAGAGTCCAACCGGAGGCGTCGGGGTTAGGCAATATTGTGGATGCATGCGAATTGCCAACATCAGAGACCGCGGCCATGTTTGTGTCCACTGTTCACCCGGAATGTGAGCTCGTCTCGCGTTCCTCGTTTAAAGGAAAAAGGGCCGTTAGGGCCTGGTAGCCACGCCCTAATCCTGAGGCACCTCCGTTCGTCAGTACCTTTACCGCTATATGTAGCTCAGGGAATCATTTAACATTAGAAATTGCAGTTTAAATATCTACATCAACTTACAAATGAACTAGATACTTTAAGAATAAAAATACATTCATCTTATTTGGAAAACCGTTTAACAAGAGAATAGTTTCAGCTACCTTGGATGTGATATCTTTATTAAAAACGTATCTTAACTTAAATAGACTTATCTAATTCATCTTTAGATGAGGTACAGTTAACAGAGCACTGAAATAAGTTGAATAGCTAAAATAAACTAAATTTTTAGGTGTCTAGCTAAAAGAAGCTGCTGTAATGAGTTTTCTGAGTAGTACATATAAAAGAAGATATACATATATTAAAAATAATTTAAAGTCTTTTCTCGTATTCTAAGACCTTTCATTCGACTCCGGGACCGACGAACATGAATAAGCATTTTTGGTGATTTTTCCTGATTGATAAGTTGAGTGTGGAGATGGTTTGCCATCTACCACACGTTTACCCATTTCCCATGTTTCCCCTTTCATGTTTCATGTATACTAAGAGCTTCCAGTGTTGGTTACTATCGGACCACAGCTCTACTCCGGCTCTACTCATTCAAACCTTAGCCTACAGATGGCAGTGTGGAAGAAATGCTTATTTCCATCAATTTACCTGAATAACATAGTGGTTTAACTATGAAGCCTGGGACTTAAGTACTTACAGCATGGTTAGTCGCCACAAAAGGTGCCTGTCTCATAGCATATGAGAACCCCTAGTGGTCTCCGGGAAGCATACGAGTCAGTTGGAGAATTTAATGTCATGTCGGCATGTTGGCCATAGTAGCTCAGTGGTTTAGAGCAACCGCACGGACAGCGGGAGATCCCTGGTTCAAATCCCGCTATGACATTTAATTTTTCAGTCTGGCTCTACTCATTCATAGTATTTTTTGTCTCGACAAAATGCCGTTCGGATGCTACAGAATCATAGTTACAAACATAGCGCATAGCAACTGGTTAGACTCTTTTACAATTTGCTAAGCATTAAATTGATGTTATTTGTTTAGTGAAAACCTACTAGGTTATTACTGTCAGGTTTACATGGCAGCAATTCTGTAATTGTTTCCAGAGTTTAGCATTAATCCAAATTGGGGACAAGAAGCATATGTAGATTACTGCAATAGGCAAGAGAGAGAAGGGTTAGCATGGATGAGATCAGGAATAATATTTCTAAGAGGGATAAGAGGCAGGGAAAAGGCAATTTGTGAATTGTGTGGGGAAAAGAAAGCATCGAACACTATGTAACAGAATGCGAGGAGGTTTCAATATGGAGAAAAAGGGTTTGTGAAGAAAAATGAGAGAAAGTAGAGAAGAGAATAGTAGCTATAAAAATGTTAACGGGCAGGGAGAAAAAGAAGGTAAGAAGTATTGGTGAGTTCTTGCAGAAATTAAAAGAAAAATGGGCCAGAGTTTTAAAGAATATAAGAAAGGAAGATGAGGGGGAAGAAAGGGACTAATTAAGTAATCAAGGAAGTATGGAGGTTAAGAGCTACCTGGCAGAGCAGGAGAACAGGGTGTCATGCAATCCAAGGTAGCAACAAGGTAACGACAAATAAATGTAGCCAAAAGTTGAAAATTGTAAAATTTCGGAATACGCGCAATAAATATATCATATCATAAAAGGTTGACTTGCTTTCAGCACCAAGCAATTTCAAATGTCATGAAACTGGCAATAATGTATGATAAACTCTCATTTATAAATTTGAAAGTTTGAAGTATTTATCCCGAGATATCCAGTAATATATCATTTGGCTATCATTAATACTCTCAATCACTTTAAAATGCATTTGCATTACTTCATACAAGATCTTTCTTTCATTATCTCATCTTAACCTGGAAAATCCTGTTTATTCAAGAAGTTCAACTTAGGCCTTTTAGTAGGACGTATATAATACAATTCCGACAAACATCAGTTTTCATTAATTTTTGACATAAAGTTGTTTCACACCTACGATTTAACGACCTCCTATTTTCCGTTTTATTAATATTAATTAAACTGTCATTGTTTTTACTATACTACCAATGCACATTGAATGAAAGGATGTGAAATATAATATGTGTTAGTTGTGAGTTTTCATGCAAGACTTGGAGAAATTAAATAAAAATCTACTGTAGGATTTACAGCTATGTGAACGCTTCAAAATAAAATACCTATAGTTAGATTGCAAAAAGTATAAACGTAGAATCAACGTGCGTTATCATGTGAAAACAAATACTTAAGACGCTAACAAATCAAGTAGAAAACTCGGAGAATTTAAAGTATCTTTTGTTTTATATAAAACACTGTGTATTTCCTATATTTTAGCCAAATATAAATAAGAAAGTACTGTTAACGTCTTTGTTTTCAAACACTGAATTGCTGGTTAAGATGAACCAAATTAATTAAATTATTTATTTGTTACAGAGTCTCGGAGCTTGCGTCTTCTGATTCATCGGGTATAAAAGTAATCCATCAAGAGCACCAGTTAAGAATATACAGTAACAAGCCAACTACTTGACAAGCGCAATGCCGCTTTTCAACTCTTCACTTTGTTCCGATGAAGACGTTATTTGTACATGCCATGTTTTAATTCTGTAATTAAAGTATAAAAAGAAAAAAGAAAAAGGAAACAAGACGGATGTGTTACATTCACAACTATTTTACAAACTTTTCTTAAACAACCTTATTCTACTGTTCTATTTTACTTCAAGGTTTGTTGTACATTTCGTTGAAATATATTTTTATTTATGAACGCCCTTTAACTTCTGTAGTTCTCAGCATCCTCTCCTGTAATGGACTTGATTTTGTTCAAAGGCCTATTTATCAGGCTTGAAAATTTAAATTTACGACACGGGACCATCTGCTTCGAATAAAGCCATGCTAAGGACTTTTACGCCTGGAGAAATCCAGCGCACTCCGACGCGTTTGAACCCGCGACCTAGGCACCAGATGCTACCAAGACCATAGAATTTAAAATTCCGTCACTATATGCTGGCTTTTCTAACTTTGCATGAAAAACATTAAATGACTACATAGTAACTTAAAAAAGAAAGATATTTGAAGATTCAGTAATTTTTAATCTCAAATATTATTTCATGTCGATTGTACGAGAACTGTCCAATAAAGAATGATCACAATATTTTTTTGACAACGTACCTTTACTCGTTCTCTTAATTTTGATGGTCCTTCTCAAAATATTCTCCCCTGAATGCGAAGCTCGAGTCTCATCGTTTCTGCCAGTCTTCAAGACATGCTGGAAACCATTTTTTGAAAGATCCTTCAAAATCGCTTCCGCAGCCTTCAAAACTGCTTCTGATGATGGATAATGCCTCCCACGAAGGCGTTTCTTCAAGTAAGGGAATAGAAAAATGTCACATTGGGCTAAATCCGGACTTGACTTTAGGGAGGGTGAGGGAGGTACTTCACGTTAATTTTTGCAAGATATTCAGCAACAACATTGGTAATATGCACTGCAGCATCCAAACTGCTTCACGGAAATGTACTCTTTTGCGCCAAATCTGGACTTGCAACGTTTTCAGGACATCCTTGTAGTATTGTCTAGTTCTGATGTGTGTGCAGGTACATGCTGATAAACCATTCCATGAATATCAAAGAATGAAATGACCATAACTTTCCCATCAGAAACAACCACTTTTTCTTTTTGGTGGGTTGGTGATGAAGAAGATTTCCACACAAGCTTTGCTGTTTGCTCTCAGGATCAAAATGATGTAGCCAAGTTTCATCAGCAGTGATTACGTTTGAAAGATGCTCCGGATCTTCCTCTAACATCAACTTTAACTGCATGTTACCTCCATTGCAGCAGTAGGCAATACTGAACATGTCTGAACTTGCCTGCTTCTCACAGGCGGGAACCAGGAGTACCAAAAATGAAACTACTATGGCGTGCTTGTTTCACATTAAGCTAACAGAATATAATAAGATTGAATTTTAGTGCGAAAAATTATGACCGTAAAAAAGTTATGATCATTCTTTATTGAACAGCCTTCGTATGTTTTAAAATTTCTAACGATTTTCTTTATATACAATGAAGAGGAATTCAGAAGCTGTGTCTATAAAATTTAATTTGTCATGCAAATAAATAATTTCATCATTTGGTAGCATTAATCAAAATGATTGGTGTTCTTTTCTAAAAATAGAAATAATAAAAGTATTTAAAAGTAACGGTAGCATATCTTGAACATTTCTATTGCATTTTAGGAAGGTGCTGAACTTAGCAAATACCAACTTTAATATTTATCTAACATTTCTTTTTAGAATTATGGTCCATAAATATACCTACATACGCGCGCGCCCATACACACACGCACGCGCACGTACATACACAAACACACAAAACACTAGCCAGGCAACCTCTATACTTTTTTCACTTTATTATATTGTTTATGTTATTGATATCTTATATAAGAAAGAATTTAAAACCTCAGAGATTCATTTATAAATTGAAAAGTAAACGTAATTTTGGTTATTTTTACCCATATTCTTAAAAAAAGTAATACGTTTCTAGTTATTGGTTTATCTGGACAGGTTATTTTGGCTTAACGGGTAGCTAGCTTTACCAAGGAAGCAATTAGATTGAAAAATATGAATTCATGCCCCAACAAGGGAATGAGACAGCTCCGTCTTCCTTTTTCCACTTTAGTGTAAATGGATAAAGTCAGATGTTAATGCTCCCTTCACTTTGTCGTGTCATAAGCTGTAAATTCCATTTCATTCATAATGAATTTTGTATAATCTTCAGGCTTTCGTAATATCTGCTTCAAAAACAAATCTGAATTATTTTTCGAATTCATTAAAGAACAAAATGGAATTGATACATTGTTAATTGATTTTAAATCATTCATTGTTATTCTTACTCCTACTTTTTCTGCTTGAACTGCGAGTTGTACATCAATTTATAAGTTTGTGCACTTGACATTTAATACATTAAATAAATCCAGTTTAGTTCATGTTTTGTTACTACATGTTACTATTATTATGTTACTAAATAAAAATTTTAATCATCACACAATCAGTTACGCTTGTCGGCTACCGAAACATCGCCGCGTGAAATGCAAAGATTGAGTAAATTAGGTTCATGATGATTGCAATCTCATCTCTTTGCAATGCGTATCTGCTTGCCATTTCTATGTCGCCACCACTAACACCGCCCTCGCCGCCGCCGCTGTTGTGGCGAAGGAGACCAAAGATGAGTAATGGTCCAGCGGGAGGCTGTGACGGATACCCCAACACTCTGGACTCCAGGGTGGTCCCTTCGGACCGCGACTATTGTCAACGACGTACTCCTGCTCGCATATTTACGACATGGAGAAGAGAGAACTTCTTTCTCGAGACCACCACCATTGTTGACTGCCTCCTCTTCTTGTGATGCCCCCACTACCAGTTCAATCAATTGAAACTGGAGGGTAAGAAGAAATGCTTTCAGTCCTGCCCGCCTTTATTCTATTTGGACATCATTCCTTTATCATTTGCTTCAGGTTTCCTTTAGGGAAACCACTGTCTGCATATTTCTGTAAAAACATGTACCTATCTATATACATTTGGATTATAAGAGATTGTCTCCGTTATCTTACACAACATATGTCCGCACTCATCGTTGAACTGAAAACTTTGGCTGCAGATGTAACCGCCAACGTAATTGTCTGTTTACTTCTCTCTCTCCTTCTCTCTCTCTCACTCACACACACCCACCCACCCCCTACACACAAACACACCTCTGTTAAACTAGCAATCTTTATTCTAAATTTTGTTTTCGTATCTATTTACAGTCAAAATGTTTAGCAAATTGTGGTACAGTTCTAATTTCTACGAGTATAATAACTTCCTGTGGTTGGCAGGTTAAGTAGGTACATCCACACTAGCTAGGTGTAGTTCAAGATTTGAATAGATAGAGACAGACTGAAAAAAAAAACAATGCCTTCGCCGGGATTTGAATCACCGGACGGAGACCGGGAGTCGCGTGGTTCAAATACCGGCCATGACCTGAACTTTTCAGTCTGACTACCTATGCGAAGTGTATTTTGTTGTATCTAAAATTTTATATCGAGATTTTGGTTAAAATACCTGAACATAACATTTTTTGTGGAAAAAGTTTCGAATGTGTGTGTTTGGTCTCACTCCCTCCTTTGATATCTTTATATTGTAAAAGTGACAAACACCGTGACTAAAACACAATATGCTTGCGGCATTAATGTGAACAATTAACTGAAGGTATACCTTAGTTTCTGAAACATTTGAAAGTCAAGTTTGTATGACTTCTACATGAGTATAAAACGATTAGAAACAAACTTCCCACAGCAAAACATCTACAAATTTCTTAAAGCATATGTTAAAATTGCAAATATGTTTGTGCGGTTCGCATGACAGCTAAGTGCAGTTGGTTCATCGAAAACACCATTAAGTTCTGAGGTTGACGAAGCTCAAAACGTAACTTTTATTCCTTGGCATAACATAAAACGCCAAAGTTTAAGCTGTTGCAGCTTTGACGTTTTCTATAAAACGTTGAATGGATGCATCAGTGTTAATATCACCTTATTGACTTCATCGTCTTCCCTTCATCAGCCGCTTAACTAATTTGAAAGAAGGTTTGTATTCCAATAAAAAAATTCAATGTTTACATTGAAGGCCCCTAAAACATATTTTTAGAAAACGAAATACGTATTAATATACTGTTGAAAATCTCATAGCAAAATGTCAATTCCAGATTTTAATTGTTTATTCTTTATTCTACTGAAGATACAGTAACTTGACATAGTGATATCCCAATGCAGCTGTCCGTGCATATGTAATAACTTTATGGGGAAACGCAACAGGCTCTGACAGACTTTTCCGAATTCAAAAGAAAATCATACGCATAATGACCCATTCGAGTTATAGAGCATCCTGCAGACCACTTTTTAAGACATTAAGAATTTTGACGCAACCTTGCCTCCATATGTATAATCTAGTTCAATATGTACACAGTAATTATAACAGTTTACTAAAAACTCAACATTATCATGGTCATAACACAAGAGGAAGAAGAGTTATAAAATACCCTACTCATAGGTTAGCACTGCTCGAGAGCAGTCTACAATATATTGGGATTAAAATATATAATAAATTGCCACAAACAGTAATGGAAATCCAAAACCAAAATCTTTTTAAGAAAACAGTTAAAAGTTTATTCACCCACAAAGTACACTATTGAATTCAGGAATACATGGATGATGCATTGTGATCTCAATTTTATCTTAGTGTCTATTCAACTTTAGGAAAACTATATACTCTAGATATTGTGCATAATTAATATTCCCTTACTTCATTATACTTTGTAACATATAGTCTTGTAAATATTGTAGACTTATTTCTGACCTTAAAGTTTAGGTTTAAAATTTTGACGAGTCACCAATTTACGAGCGCCTGCTCAACTATGTAAGTGTAATGTGACGAATAAAGTATTGTATTGTATTTTAGCAGTCCAGACTTTTGACTTGCTTCTCTGAAGCTGCAAGTTGCATCCTCGGACGACTATGCTACTCGTTTCAATTTTTATTATCCAGTTATGTTGTTTACACACATATACGCACACCGAGTGCTTTTTGAGAGGTTAACTGAAATCTCAGTGAATGAAATACAATCTACTTGCTATATGTTATTATAGTTATTATGTGTCTATATTAGTTTTTCCCACCAGAAAAAACAGAACATCAAACAGAATATAAAACTAAAGGAGGCTTAATTGACTGCTCTGCTACTAAATTTCGTGTAATTTAAGTAACGTTCGCTATGGAGAGCGAATATTAGCGCAGTTTATCTATTTGCGAAATAGCCGCTGCTCATTTGTTGAAGTTTCTTAGACCTAGGTACATAAATTTAAAACAATTTGCCAACACCTCCATATTTCATATCTTACATTTAATTGGAAATGGCTCCAAATTTAGGCTGTCAATTTAACTTCATGATGTATACATATTCTTCTTCTTCTTCTTCTTCTTCTTCTTCTTCTTCTTCTTCTTCTTCTTCTTCTTCTTCATCTTCTTCTTCTAAAATCCAGGGATTAGGCTCAGGACCTGTTCCATCCTCACTCCATCATTCCTATTTCATCCTCGGGCGACCAACATCTCTCCTTCCTTGAGGCTTACAACTAGACACAATCTTAGATATTCTATCCTCGTTCTTTCCTTCCATGAAACAATTTCTTACAATGAATTTCTTACAATTATTTCTATTTTCTTCAATCTTCTCATTTAAATAAAAATATTTGGATTCATCACGTATATCTACCATTCTAATGTATATTCTTGTACAGCCTCTCACACTCCACAGGAACGTCATTTCTGCACTCTGTATCTTACTTCTATCCCTCACCTGAGGATCCAAGATCCACTTCCATATAGTAAAACTGGAATCGCCATCGTCTTATTAAATTTCAACTTTGCTCTTTTCTCAACTTATTTTGTAGAGATTTCTTTATTGTTCCACAAATTTGTTGCAATTTATTAATTTTATATTCCACATCGATATCTCTATCTACAGTTACATCACAGCCAAAGTATTTAAAATGGGACGCCTTTGCCAAACTTTTTCCAACTTTGAACGCACAGGATATTTCCCGTGGTGTACCATTACTTTAGTTTTCTCTTGTGATATTTTTAAATTATATTCTTTACTTATTGCATGCAATTTAAATACCGCACCTTTGGACTTCCTTTGCTATTTTGAATAATCACAGCATCATCTGCATAAAGTAAATTATTTGAAACTTTGTTTTTCCCTATTTTTGGTAATTTCATGTTTTCATTTCTTAATCAAATTGTCTGTATACATAAGTGTTGGAGACTCCCTATTTCGTCTTAATTTCTTCTGTGTTGATTCCGTTTATATTTATTACTATTATTGTATATTTTATATAAACTCTTTACACAATTAATCAAATGTAAAGCATATGCATTTTGTCCACTAAACGAACACATTTTAAATTAAAAAGTGAAATGGCAAAATCAAAGGTATATCAATTTTTAATGTGTAAACTTTTTAACGTTACTGTACTACAAATAAGACAGAATTTCCCAAGATGGCGTAAGTGTGTTAAGAACGATGGTTGCTTTCAAAGGCTTCCATAGCATTTCCTTCTAAACGTATTCGTTTTATAAAATGAGTTAGTACTTCCTTCCTTCTCAGCAATTTGCCAATTGTATGTGTTAATAGGCCACAGGAAACGCAACACGTACACCACCTGCCCTAGTGCAAGCAAACAAACCAGGGCGACCAAAAAACTTAGGCTCACAAATGTCTGAATGAAATCGTTCGCAGAATGATTTACAAGAAACCCGTGAGCAGTGGCCATGAATAAAAAACAGCCATCTAAATTAGAGAATCTCGAATTTCGAGAAGCGGTACAACATCAATAGGAATGAGATATTCTTTTTTAATTGCAGGTAGTAAGAGTGGGGGAGGAAAGCGGTCCTTTTGTTGTGTTAGTATTGTATTTAATATCGAGGTTAAATTTTTCCGTTCGTGCGCGCGGTCTCTTGTTTTCTGGAGGAGCCAATATGATACCACCGGCTTCCTTTTGCTCTGTAAACAGATACGATTGTCGTTCCCAGCTTCTCTCCCCCCTCCCTCCCCCGACTCTACCAATTCCTACAACTATATATTTTTATTATGCCTGCTGCTCTTTGCATTGGCATTCCCGTAATTGCTTTCTCTTCCAGGGACACCGGAATGGCGTCGCCTAGCGTCTGAATGGAGTAAAAAACAAAGCAGCAGCACGGACCGTCAGTTTTTGAGGGATTTCTCTCGGCACGGACGAGATATGCATCCTTAAAAAGGACAGCGCGGTGAACGAAGGATGTTCAAGAGGAAGAACAGAGTGCGGTGGTCTTCTTTCGCTCTCTTCTAATAACGATAATGAAGTTCTGACGAGAGCAATGCTTCTTCTCTCTTTTTAATTTTATTCGAAAGAAAAGGAAGTACGAAAGAGAAAGGTAAAGAGCATCCTTTGCACTGGTGTTTTCTATTAGGATATAAATCATTATTTTTCCTTAATTGGTTTCCGCTAACAGGAAAAAGACCAAAACTTTTCACATAGCTTCTTTATAAGAGGTATGTAACAAGAAGTGAAAACGGCCCCAATCAGCATAATTTCAAAAATAAATAAGGGAACTTTTTGACTAGCTCAAGCCACCTCTCGTTGGCTGCTGTTGTGGTATAGACTGTTGTGTTGTAAAAATTAGTTCGTTATTTAACATGGCGATATATCTTTATATATTGGAAGAAAATTGTCAAATTTATATTTCCGTAACTGTTTGAATTAAATATATTACGCAACAGTATTAATTTATCTGAAATGCATGTTAATTCCTAAACGAAGTAAAGAGGAGGCTCCTTTGCTTTAGTCCGCCATTTAGATGACACAATTGCACGTGTTTTAGCAGTAGTGGTGACATATTTATATATGACTTTTATCACTGACCTTGTTTTGAACTAGATTAGTCATATATCGCCATTCGAAGGTGTGTTGTGCCGAGTGCGAGAGATAAGTTATTTTACTGATCGTTTATTGCGTGTGTACTTATTATATATAATAGCAGTCTAACGCCAGTTTTTCTCTGAGGCATCGCAAGGGAAAACCTTTACAAAGCGGTGAAAAAATTGTGGTGCATGTGTTTAATACACTCACAGAGAAGAGTCCGTCTCTGTGAGTGAGAAAGTGAGCTGCACTCTGAACTTACAGGTGTGAATGTTAGGTCCGTAGGAACACCTCTAAGTGAAATTTAGAAAACAGGAGAACTTATCACTTCAGGCAAAAGCAGGAATAAACAAAAGCGAGTGCTCGGAGAATGCGATTCGTGAAAAGTGCTGTACGTCATGTGCATAGCTTTTTCTTTAGAATCGAACTCCCTAACTTAAATAAAACTGTGTCTGCTGTAAATGAGGATGCAGATTTACCAAATTTCAGCAGATCTAGTCTATATAGATTGCTTATAAGCTGGGGTGTGTGAATGAAAAAGGGGCATGAAAAATTTGCCAAGAGGCAGGGCGATATTGCTGTGTGGCGAAGACGTTATTTAAGTACAATCAGACTGTACCGGGATACAAATCGCAAAACATACTACGCTGACGAGACTTGAATGAATGAAGGACACACGAAAAGTAAAGTATGGCGTGACACAACTTTTAAGACTAAAAGACAAGCATTTTGTAAGGTATATGCGCTGGTTTAAAAAATTCCAGTGGAAATGGCCGAAAGCTGAGTTGAGTTTCATTACAAACTTGTCTTTTGCATGCCTTCATTTCCTTATTTGTATGATTTTATCTGTCTTACTGGCAATTATTATGACGTTTACTGCAAGTTTAAATGTGACGGGATGGCACCGCCTATGGCGTATGGCGCGAAAGCATTAGCCAATTAGAGTGAGGGGGAAGGTAGTTGCATGCGGAGTGATACATGTCAACGGGGCAAGGTTATATGAAACAGAGATTAGTCAAAGATCGGCTACTTTTTGCTTTGGGGAACTTTTTAAAGAGAACTTTCACTGTGCTTATGCCTTATTCGTTCATCTCTGCTCTATGTGGAGCCTGTGTGCCAAAAATCGGGTGCGGAGTATACCTGAAAGTAACCGAAAATGAGTCAAGAATACTTAGGAACATACAGGTGTAGTAACACAGCATTGTATGGGAGTGATTGTTCACCCTTGACGGGCAGTGGTCTACACACCGGCATATGTAAGGAGTGCCGACACAGAGCTCACGAGGGATGTTCGGCAGCTACTTGCAAGTGGTCGTATGCGGCACTTCATTTCCGGGCGTTGCGGTTCTACTCTACAGTAGATTTTTGGTTCACGAGCCCCACATAGAGCAGGGATGATGTCATCAAACTTTCAAACGAATACAGGTATGAGCATAGTGATAGTTCCCTTGTTGAAAGCATTCTACTGAAATGCCTAGCACATGTGCTAAGGGTGAGCGAGTTTACCCTCTTTTGTTGCCTACAGCATCCCATTTAGATCTTGGTATAACGGTAAGTATATCGGAAATTTAAGATGTCTACTTCTGGCAACCGCACTTTATTTCTAAAATTTCTGTTACGTTGCAATGAGTGAAGTTTTTCTAGACCGATTTCATTTTATTTGTCGATGGTGTATAAATGTTGTTATTCTCAGCCTCCCATTCTCCATTGGGTACTTAATTTTGCTCAGAGGCCAGTTCCAGGCTTAAGGTGATGTAAGTGCCGTAAATCTACAACACGGGACTCTCGGCTAGCTTGCTATCATAGACCGCAGAGGATGACAACACACCAGCGGTTCTAAGGTTCTATTGGATGCGCATATGTTTACGGAAAGGAACCGTGTACATTTGATTTTCAAGTAGCACTTTTATTTACGAGGTGCGTTCAAGTTAATACCTATCTTTTTCAGGATGGAACGAGATAGGAACCTCTGGCTCTTTTTAAAATTTACTTTGTGAATGGTTGACAGAGGCGTTGCAAGAACAGCGTGTAATCATTGGTTTTATCTATTTTCGTGGTGTGACACCTATTGAAATTCATCGCCAGTTGAGTAATAGTTGATGGTGATGGTACCATGGATGTGTACAATTTGCATTCTTGGGTACGACAGTTCAATAAAGGCAGAACATCCTGTGACAACAAACCAAGACAGTTGCAGACATAGCCTCCAAAATTGGCATTTCCGTGGGATCTGTGCACACAATCCTGCATAAAGATATGAAATTGCTCAATCGTTGATCCTCCAAAACAAGTTTCTCCACTCGATGAATCAAGTCGTTGGACGGCTGGTGCGAGGCCGTGAAAATTGGTGACGGTCGAATTTTGAATGATTCTCTTACTGCACTACAGAACTTTCATGAGCTGTACGACTGTCATCTATCTGTACAGGGCATAGAGGATGCACTTTACGTTGTGCACGCCTTCTGGTTAACATGCTGGGTGCATGGATTTTCTGCTCACTTTGGTTTGCAGGGAATAAATTGTGGATTCGGCAGCTAAGATGGCAAGCACAGATCGCGATGTTTCTGTATCTCATTTGAAGACTAGGCTTTTTCTGTGGATAGCCGTGTTGTCATTTTTACAAGAGCTCTTCTTAGAAATAGCTTAGAACAGTGAAGGAACTTCCGATAAACTGGGTAACTTTCTCTCGTGAGGAGATGCCTTTAGTTCGGTTGCGTATTGGGCATTTTACCCTTTAAGGGGAACCCTTACCCTGTTTGTTCTCTGTGTAAGAATACTCCTCGGTCTGTCATGTGTTGTTAGAGTGATTCGCCTAGCACATCTTTGTGAATCTCTGCAACTACCAGGCAGGCTTGCTGACGGACGATGCCAACGTGGTCAAAAAGACTAAAATATCTTTCAAATTATAATCTAGCGAAATATATCTTATGCCTTGTGGAAACGTAGAGTCAGACTGAAAAATTCAATGCCATAGCCGGGATTTAAACCACGGATATTCTGGTCTCCGTTCAGCCGCTCTAACCCTTGAGCTACTACGGCCAACGTGCTGACATGACATTTAATTCTCCAACTGACTCGTATTTTTTTCCGGTAAACCACTAGGAGTTTTCATAAACACACGAGACAACTACGTTAATGGCGACTTACAACATGAAAGTACTTTAAGGCCCGGGTTTTATAGTTAACCACTATTAGGTCAATTAATGGAAATTAATTGTTCTTTCACATTGGCCGTATGTAGGCTAAATTGTGGAAACGTAGAGTCAGACTGAAAAATCCAATGCCATAGCTAGGATTTGAACCACGGATCTTCTGGTCTTCGTCCAGCCGCTCTAACCATTGAGTCAGTTGGAGAGTTTAATGTCATATCGGTACGTTGGCCATAGTAGCTCAATAATTAGAGCGGTTGAACGGAGACCAGAAAATCCTTGGTTCAAATCCCGGATATGGCATTGAATTTTTCAGCCTGACTCTACGTTTCAACAATTTAGCCTACATACGGCCAGTGTGAAAAAACAATTTCCATGTTTTGCCTTGTTATTTCTTGGTCAACCAGAGTTTATGACTGACTTTTGTCACGATTAATGGTGATATCAACGTACATTTGTGATGTTTTCTGTATTTTACTTTCTAATCATTTTTATTTCTGATATTTGACACGATTCAAATTAAAAGGTCGCTAATGACTTTGTAGTTGAGCCCAAAACGTATATCATTATTATCAAAATCTTCATCTCATCTACATCTATGTTGTAAGTATTGGAATTATGAAATTTCTAAAGTCGAAACTTGCAACCATTTAACATCAACTAAAGGATACAGAAACGAATGAAAAAATGTGCTGAAAAATTTTCTACAATGTATGAATAAACATACATGACCATATTCCACTTGGACAGCCATTACGCATCACAGATGGCGTGAAGGATTAAATGAGCAAAGTCAATCAAGTCAGGACACAAACTGTGATGAGATACACATTTATTTTACAAAAAAAAAAAAAAAAAATGTTTTCTTCTAGGCTTGTTGAAATTCTCGACCAGCGACAGTCAATTAAATTGTGACAATTTTAAAATTCTTGAGTTCTTGAATCTACATATGTATGTGCCCTCACACGTTTACTTTCCACTGCAAATAATATAATTTAATATTGAAAAATAAATGATTGAAGATTTAAAGAAAAATACACAAATATATTTTCTTTGTACACTTCTATGACTATCATCATCATCATTATCATTATTATTATTATTATTATTATTATTATTATTATTATTATTATTATTATTATTATTATTATTATTATTATTATTATTATTATTATTATTATTATTATTATTATTATTATTATTATTATTATTATTATTATTATTATTATTATTATTATTATTATTATTATTATTATTATTATTATTATTATTATTATTATTATTATTATTATTATTATTATTATTATTATTATTATTATTATTATTATTATTATTATTATTATTATTATTATTATTATTATTATTATTATTATTATTATTATTATTATTATTATTATTATTATTATTATTATTATTATTATTATTATTATTATTATTATTATTATTATTATTATTATTATTATTATTATTATTATTATTATTATTATTATTATTATTATTATTATTATTATTATTATTATTATTATTATTATTATTATTATTATTATTATTATTATTATTATTATTATTATTATTATTATTATTATTATTATTATTATTATTATTATTATTATTATTATTATTATTATTATTATTATTATTATTATTATTATTATTACCACTTTAAGTGACTAAACTAACGGATGACAAATAACAATATTCCATGCAATGTTAAAACTCAGACATTACTTACGGTGCGCTTGTATCCCTAGTTTCATGGATATTTACAATAACCTCCTTGTTAGTGTCATAACGTCAGACTCTATCCTTTATTCCTGAAGTTATTACCTCAGATTTTATAGCTAAAACGAATACCGAAGCTGTCATAAACCGGCTCCTTTTCCACTGAGGGTATTATTTAATTTTTCTACACCGCAGGCTTTACTGAATTCTATTAGCGAGGACAGATGGTTTTTCAATACACACATCTCATTAGTTTTTGTCGTAAAACTGAAAATGCGCCGACCGCACACCGCTTCTCTGATCCGAGGTAAATGCCGACGCTATAATTGTGCAGAAAGGCATGCACTCAGGAATTTCAATTCCCTTGCCGCTTGCGAATTTTCTCACGATGTTGTTAGTATGATCTCATCATCGTCTATTAATGAGAAAACTAGTAAGTCAGTTTTTACTAAACTTAATTTGTCTAAATTTTATTTCCTGTAGTGATAGTTCTTTGAAAATTAGTGCCTCAAATTTGTTCACATATCACTGGAATTCCAAATAGTCTATTTAGTTTTTCTAATACAGTGAGGAAAAAAGAGTATTTTATGCCATAAAATATTCACTGTTGAGAATCCGACTGAAATGTGTGTGTGTGTGTGTGTGTGTGTGTGTGTGTGTGTGTGTGTGTGTGTGTGTGTGTGTGTGTGTGTGTGTGTGTGTGAGAGAGAGAGAGAGAGAGAGAGAGAGAGAGAGAGAGAGAGAGAGAGAGAGAGAGAGAGAGAGAGAGAGAGAGAGAGAGAATGACGTGACTATAAAATGAATTATTCAATAAATACAAAACTCGCTATGTAAGATCGGTGTATAACAACATGGGATCCCGGAATAGGAAACAAAAGCAGAAGAGGGCCCAAAAAGATTTGGAATGGACTATTCAAGCTCAGGTGTGAAAATGCCTGCACAAGAACAGGTCGAGATAGATGTACGAAGTTACATAATACAAAACTTATATAAAAGATATTGAAAAGTGTCTCAACCAGAATATCAAGAGGAACAAAGAAGCCACAGCGATAATTACGTGTATAATACTCTTATTACAGCAGAACAGGTCACTGTGAAACAGATAAGTACTAATTGTTCTATGGCTTAGACAACACTAGAACTCCCCTAGTTGGAAGTTCTAATTTCCACCTCCCCCTATAAATTGCAGGCTCTTGACCTGCTGCGATCAACTGGGCTTATTTCATCACCATTCTAAAGATGGGATAAGAAGATTTAAATAAAGTGCTCCCTCACCCACCTACCTGCAATCTTGTGCATGAAAAGTTTTTAAAGATATTTGCTTTTCTAAAAAAAAATTGTTCTAAAGCTTTCAAGTAACACATGCTTAAGATACTTATGTTACAAAAAATGCCTATATGGAATTCTCTGAGAAGACTGGGATCAAATTTCTCAACTATGAAAAGATCATTGGAACCAATTCTTATCGGTTTACACAATATTACTGTAAAGTGCTTGTGAAACACAAATGAAACTCCAATCGAGTTTTGTTCTAACTAAATTAACTCCTGTCTTCCAAAACACGATAGTAAAAGTCCCACCATTTTAACATATAACTAAAGCTTTCAAACCTGACTAAATACTTTGATTGATTGAGTCAACATGAAAAATTTAATACCACAGCCGGGTTTTAAACCACGGAACAACTGGTTTCCGTCTAGTCGCTCTTATCCATTGAGCTACCATGGCCCATTTGCCGACATGACATTAAATTCTCCAATTGACTCATTTATTTCCCCGGTAAACTACTAGGGGCTCTCGCATCCGAGTTACACCATTTGTGGCGACTTACTATTGTTCCGTAGTTCAAATCCCGGCTGTGGCATTGAATTTTTCATGTGGGCTCTATCAATCCAAAACCTTAGCCTGTATACGGCTAGTATGAAGTAATGAAATAACTAAAATAATAAGAGTTAAATGATGAAGCCTGGGACTCAAGTAGGTACTTACAGTAATAAATCGCCACAAATGGTGTATCTTGGATGCGAGAGCCCCTAGTGGTTTACCGGGGAAATACATGAGTCAATTGGAGAATTTAATATCCTGACGGCAAATTGGCCATGGTAGCTCAATGGAAAAGAGCGCCTGGAGAAACCAGTACATCCGTGGTTCAAATCCCGACCGTGGCACTGAATTTTTCATGTCGACTCTATCAATCCAATACCTTAACCTGTATAAGGCTAGTGTGAAGAAATGAATAATTTTCACCGACTAAATACATTAAAATGTGTATTTGGTTTTGAAGGCCGTGGTCCAGCAGACAGTTGTTACAGTGAGGAGTCAGCATCCTTTAATGCCCAGGGAAGTGCAGCTGAAACTTATGGTGAATTTTATTGTTGGATCAAGGCTTATAAACCTGGAATATATATTGTATTCAAAAAATTTAAGATTTTTCCCATATGAACACATAATATACATTCAAACACAACTATTCAGACTTTTAAATGCGTGGGAAGATTGGTGAACAGTATTTACTTTGATCTAAAGTAGAAAAATAAACAAAAAGGTACTTCCTTTTATATAAAGGAGAAGCGAGCCTTATTTAAACACACACTTGCACCTTGGACAGGACTTGCACCTCAAGAGAACAAACAGACTTGCCCACTACACCACGCCTATGGGCGTAATGTAATACTAAATACTGCTTGAAACTTGGTCAGTTTGTCTTGACAAGTTGTAATTTTTATTGTATTTAAATGTCAAGGAATTGTTACGTGATGGAGAACAGATGTTGGTCGATAACACTACATCTACCCCGGTGATGTAATTACACTTTTGGTTTGAGCCAGTGGTGTCCATTGTTCTGTATCCACACCCTCTTCTCGTTCGAGATTTGTGAGTCTAATGAACTGATTCACAGTTGTACTTGGGACCAAGGTTTTTCCTTCATAATTATTTGATGACCATTGTAGCGTCGCGGTTTGAGGACGAGGTTGGGAGACAGAAATTGGTTATCAAACGAAGCAATATATCTTTGTATTTATGTTGATGAGTATTCATGTAGGGTTTCTTATTTAAAAGTGTAAAAAGTGTAAGTGTAAAATTCCTAAATCATTTTACAAAATATAATAACTGATTTTACAGAGATGTTTAAAATAGCTGAAATTAGTATTTGATCTTCTGATTCATGTCTATTTATACAATAAAATCGCAGACTAATTTAACACTTGCCACTTGACTATGGTTTTAGGTCGGCAATCATTGCACAAGTCTGACACACTAATTAGGTGTACACGGTCTCCTGCGATAAAAGTTTTAGTATCTTTCGGGGTGACCTCTCCAGTCGTGTCCTGCAGCGTCAAAAACCATAGACACCTACATAAATAAACAATGTTTGCCTTTTCACTCATCAGATATCCAATGTTTTCTAATTTGTTTGCAGTCACACTATTGTATTTCTCTGGAAAATCTGCGAATACCAGATTATTTCTGGAATGCCATAGATTAGCTGAATTAATTGTCATCCAGTACTGTTGCTTCACAAGGAAGGATTGTTGACTTAGAACGTACTCCTCCCTCAGTAACTAGAACAAAATGTCGAAACCATCTGCCAAACAATAAGACAAAAGCAAATACATGATTAAGAAATAAAACATCTGCGTATCTCATTACAGGAAATTGAAACTGCCGGAAACCCTGCTTAATTTGATGTTAAAAGCTGCTCATTAGGTGAACTGAGTATCTAAAGAAATAAATTTGTCCGTTCTACGTAAATAATTCTTTAAGTATTTACAGGATCACATTCTTTGCATAATGTTATATACACCGCGAAAGGCACCACTTGCATTACTTTTAATGGACACTGAGATTATTTGTTTATATACAAATTAAGAATCAGTTATTCGTTTAAACATCGTATATACCTACTTTTTGTTCCACTTTTCTCGAGAAGACAGATGAAGTAAAATTTTAGTCTACCCAAAATTTGCATTTAATTAAAAAACAGCCTTTATTATAAAAATGCATGCATATGTGTGTATCTGTTGTTTACTAAACAGAATAATTAAAAATTGTGTCTAGTATAGCTCTCACATTTGTACTAAGTTTCACAGTTCAAGAATATGATAAGAGGATCTTCAAAAAGGTCCAGTTTACTCCAAAATTTGTTTCTTATAAAAATCTTCCCGTCTTTTTTTATTTTCTCACAGTTGTCTCTAATGGTTTTAATTAAAGCGCCTAGGGAAAAGAGATTTTTTTCTTTTTTCAGAGACGCCGGGGAAGTTAAGTAATTTGTAATTTCATTTGCGCCTCTGGAATTGTGGTTCGCTTTGCGGCTCTTGGTTGGCGATTTTAAATCGACCCTATCTAAGCCTACATCTCTGATGTGAAGTATAGCCAAGGTCCAATGTGGTTTGATCCTTCTAGGACCTTTATTCCACTGGCGTCCCTATCATTCCATTTTATGTTTTGGAACTCCATCCTTTGCTCTAGTCAACACTCGATGAACTGAAGTTACCGTCGAAGGTGATAGACCAGAGGGAGTGATAGAGACGAAGTGGTTTCGAATAATAATCATTTGAGGAATGACTAGGGAAGGTAATATGCATGTAAAATAACAGAGATTTTTTTCTTTTAAGCTCCCTTTAATTTGTTGGTTAATATCGTAAGGGTTACTCTGAGCTTCTTGGTTTACCTGAGCTAGTAAATGCCATGGAGATATCCTTAACTGCATAACCACCTTTCCATTTGGTTACCATTGAATTTCGATGCTGGTAATTTGACTTTGGTTGTGTAGTTACCTTCCAAAAATTCGATACAGAGAGTTTAGTGGAGATACACGTTTTAAGATTTCCTGAACCCCACCTCTCCCCAGGAAAAAAATTATAAAAATGTACCTATATGTGTGCATAGAAGGTTGAATGTGAGCTGAACTGTATAGGATGTTGTGAACGGCATAAGTCAAAAGCCAACTTGATGTATAGGTAACACAATTTTATATATTAAATAAATTAAAATTTTACTAATTAAATCTTAATTTCTGAAACTTAAGCATCTTCCAGTAATTCGACGTGAAGTTTGTTTAGGAAACTTCCCTAAGCCAAACTACATTTTACAAGAAAACTTTGCGATAGTTGGTGTATATATCCTGCGTTTCCCTTTGGAGGAAGAACGCATTTTTCTAATAGGCTGAATGTAGTTATAATAACTGCTTTGAAGTTCAAACTTATTAAGAAATTTTCTTAATAAGAAAGATAATTTCCTAACTTTACCATCAGTTGCAGCTTAGTTCCTTTTTACATATTAATAAAAATTTAGAACGTGTTAGGTCTTCTCTCTCCTTTTTTTTTTCTTTCCATTTTCCAGCAATCTTAATACTGAATGCTTCAATACATTTTCCTCAAGAATGTCAACTGACTAAAATCCTGTCAATACGCAGTTATGTCCTATATAGAGAATAAGGGATAAACACACCAACACTTCAGTGTGATATCAGATAACTCTTAATTGATTTTCTTAATCGACTTTGTTTTAGTAATATTAATCGTTGTACTTACTATAGACGGTATCACAGGCGTATACTGATGATACTGATGGATATTGATGATGCATGAAATAATCAAGCTATTTTGGGAAGAAATCGTTCCAGGCTTAAGTGCAAGCTACCTCTCCAGCATTTGCCATGCGGAACAAGGGAATCTGGATTTCATCTGTAAGAGAAGACGGTCCTGCCGGGATTTGAACCAAATCCGAGTCTCACACGTTTGGCGGAGCTATGGAGCTTGATGGATGTAATTCAGTTTGTCAAACGTTACCACAAGCATGATTTTCTCAAAACTTGTTTCTCATGAATTGCTTTAAATGTGGCATACATTCTATATTAAAAAGAGGCCTTTTGATTTGACGAATAACAGTTGGGAAATGCTCTTCATTAAAAGAAAGTCTAAAAATGTTAACTCCAGGACTGTCTTAAAATTTTAAAGACTAAGTATAGTTAATAAAATTGTGGACTTGCTGCTACACCATAATCTTTTTCTCTAGTTTAACTGTGGGGTTTAATTAAGGTCATAATAGGATCAGGTGTGGTGCACAGTTAGTCGCTATACTATATTGCTTCGTTTCTATTTAAAGAACTCATAGTGCTAGGCTATTTTACTCACAATTCTATGACCGGTAAATGACAGTTTCAAGAGATAATGGCAGTACACAGAGACCTAGTGCTAGCAAACTAGATCACTAGTTCTGCACTAGCCGGGCAGATAATATTACATATGTGCGCGTGCATGTGTGAATGCTGTTTCTGTGTCTAATTGGTAAAGAAAGCCGCAATGTCGATTTTTGTATTTTTATTTAGTCTAAATGTAAACATTTGAAGGCATGGAAGTGTTTATTAGCTTGATACCATACCTATTCATGTAATGTCATATGACCTTAGTTGCATAGTCATCTCCATATTATTTTAATAAAATATAATCTACTGGTACCACTTTTGGGCCTTGAAATAGGCACCCAGTTTTTCTAGTTATCGTGTATTATAAAACAAGGTATGCGAAGTTAAATGAAATGTGTGATGTTTAACGCTTCTACTACATACGGCACCGCAAGCGGTGACACTGATGATACTTGAGATGAAGATGGAGCACCGTCAGAATGAGATGGCGGGAGAACCCGGAGATCCGGGAGAAAATCCGCCCCAGCACCGTGTTGTCCACCATAAATCTCACTTTGTGCTCGCCTGAGATCGAACTCGGGCCACCTTGGTGAGAGTCGAGCGGTCTAACCACTCAGCTATGGCGCTGCCTAAGCTCTACGAGCAAAGTTGTTAAGCTTTTGTTCCAAGGGGTATGAAAATGAACAGGTAATGTATGGAAGCAAGAGACCACAAAGTTGATTTCTCTTTAGGTACCTTATAAGAGAGTATACCAGCGCACTGTGACCTACATGGATCTATTTTGTTTATCAGCTCCACGCAAAAAGGATGAAGTGAAAGAACAGGCCACAGGAAGGCCTCAGAAACTTTCGGAAATCTCCAATAGTCTCTGGTTTGAAGTTCCATTAGTGGAGCTGAGAGGGCGATAAACCATCTTTCAACCAAGAAGTCCTCTCATTCCTTGGAGCAAGCATCCGCGCCATTTGTTTGATACCCCCAAAACTTAGGAAACGTAGAAGCACACTGGTATCAGTAAAACCAAACTGACTAAAATGAAAAGTATGGGGAAGAAATTGGGTTAGATCGGAAAGTTGTCCCAATATCAGGACAAACTTGAAAAATCTAAGTTTAGATTTGACGGTCTCCCGAAATCGAAGTCCGGACGTACCAAGCGTGAGACTGGCGTTCTATATTGCGGAGTTACCATACTTGATATGTTTGTCTTTATCAAAATATACTAACTTTTCTTAGCATTACAGAGCAATTAAAATTACAGATTACAAATTGAAAGAACGCATAGGACACCTAGAGCCTACTTTAGGAAAGTGCAGATATCAACAATTTGTGAAAGGCAGTCCGTTCATGTAAACTATAACGCGTTGGACTTGTATCTCTCTTGCATCTAGCAGAAGATGAGCTAGGCGCCTCTCCGTCAGTGGCGCCGGTCGTGGTTGTTTAGAGCGTTAATGGTTTGCACGACGCTCCTCAAACAAACAGCTGAGTTACATACTGCAACCCCTTCCGTTTTCCATAAGTCTGGTCCCCTCCACAAACACAGTATGCCTTCCTCTTTCTGTCCAGCGTGTCGTCTTTGTTTCACCCGAAAAGCGAAATTCAAGGGCACATTTTGCGTCCGCTCTGCAGATGTTAACGGCAGTGACACTGACAACAATTCTGCCTATAAGCTACAAAGTTACTACATTAGTTAAGTTCCTATTAGTTTTATTTTACCCGATCTCATATGACCTAGCAAGTGCCGCTGTAAGTCCCTATATGTTTAAACTGTTTTGTAGCATTTACTACAAGTGACCTGAAACTGATATGGATTTGAGGAAGATGCTATATTCCGACAGTAATATAAATCTTCCAGAATTTAGGATTAAAATTTATTTATCAATTGATCTTCTAATTAAAAGATAGGTATAACGTTTCTCTTCTAACTTTCTTCTTCTTTCTTTCCTTTTATTTTTGATACAATCATAGTTTCCTATTTATTAATTCAGTTTGCACTCATGGAAGAATGGAAACACGGAAAATCAGTTACATTCGTACATATAATGGCAATAAGAACTCAACCTGAAATACCATTGTGCATTATTTCAATCGAAATTTTGGTCACAATTGCGCTGATTAGTACAGCTCGTACAGTATACCATTAACTCTGGCGAAAGTTGGTAAAAATACAGTTTCTCTATGTAACTGAATACCACAATCCAGATCTTGAGTAGGAACCATTGGTGTAATTAAATGAGTAATAAAGTTTCTAGAATCTTCGTTTATCAACAAACTATTTAAAGTAACGGTTTCTGGATTGTGTACAGGGCTTAATCTCAAAATAGTGTCTCCTGAATGGGATGCACTTGTCCAAGCATTTCTGCCAGCCTATAAAGACATGCTGTATGCCATCTTTTGAGCGATCCTTCAAAATCGCCTCCGCAGCCTTCACCACTCCTTCTGATGATGGACAATGTCTCCCACGAAGGCGTTTCTTTAAGATAGGGAATAGAAAATAAAGTCATATGGTGCTAAATCCCGACTATAGGGAGGGTGAGGGAGGCACTTCACGTTGATTTAGGCAAGATATTCAGCAACAACATTGGCAATATGCGGCCGGCATTATTGTGGTGCAGCATCCAGCCTGTTTCACGGAAATGTTGTCTTTGGCGCCTGATATGGACTTGCAGTGTTTTCAGGACATCCCTGTAGTATTGTCCAGTTACTCATGTGTGTGCAGGTACAACATGCTGATAAACCATTCCATAAATATCAAAGAATGAAATGACCATAACTTTCCCAGCAGAAGCAACCCCTTTTGCTTTTTTGGGGTTTAGTGATGAAGGAGATTTCCACACTGAGTTTTTTTGTTTGCTCTCAGGACTAAAATGATGTAGCCAAGTTTCATCAGCAGTGATTACCTTTGAAAGAAGCTCCCGATCTTTCTCTAGCATCAAACTTAACCACATGCAGACATGTCCTTTTGTTCGGGGATCAACAGTCTTGGAACCCATAGCGCACAAACACGTCTCATGTGTAATGTTTCTGTCACCAACGTGTAGGTGGTACCCAGTGAAATGTTCAGTATTTCAGAAAGTGATCTTAAGGTAATTCGTCAGTACTCTCTCACAATGCAGCAGCAGTGTTGATGTAAGAGCAGTAAGAGCAGCAACTGGAGCACCGGGTCCACCTTCCTTTCAAACTGATTGTCTCGCCTCTTTATACATTTTAAACCATCTTCGAGCTATGTTGTAAGGAAGAACAGACTCTCCATAGGTCTCCTTTAACATTGTGTAGGTCTTAACTGAAGATCTGTTGAGAATTTCAAAGCCGCATATCGTTTCTCGCATGTTACCTCCATTGCAGTGGTAGACGACACTGAACATATCTGAACTTGCCTGGTTCTCACAGGGGGGAACCAGGAGTCCCAACAATGAAACTACTACGCCGTGTTTTTTTTTCACATTAAGCTAACAGAATATAACAATATTGAATTTTACTGCGAAAAATTATGACCGTAAAAAGTTATGATCGTTCTTTATTGAACAACCCTCGTACAATATTAGTTTTCACTTATTTGTTTCAAAGCTTTGCTTCATAGCCTTAGTTAACCACAACTATATTATATTTAAATATCGTGGGTTCAGTTCAAGAGACATTGATATGTGGACGTGTATAAGGTACTTGAACATTTTGAAGTATATACATTTTAAATCAGTTGAATGCATTTACAAAGAGAAAATTACTGTATAAGCAACAATACAAATTAGAGGTACAAAGAATTGTAACAAATTTTTTTCTGTGTGCAACAACAGATTAAATTCATGTAGCATGTATTTCTGCAGCATATTCTACAAACTTCGCAGTAGCGCCATCTTAAGCGGAGGTCAAAGTTACTAATTCGCCAGCGCTAAATCTCCTAAATTCATGACCTATGACCCCAGATATCATTTAAGATAACAGACTAATTTTTACAGGATTTAGAATAATATTTTTTTGGTCTATGGATCTACTTTTATACTGTAATTTTGTTTATTAATAAAGCTAGAATTATTTCCATTGTTACGTAACTATACAAAATTTTGTTTAAAGCTTACCATCAATTGTGAAAATAATCATTATTATCAAATCTGATGAACAATAGGACTAAGATATTATTTTTATCAATCTAAAATTTAATTTAGTGATCTTCAGTGGTTAAAATAGATCATTTACACAGCAAATGTTATCACATGAAAAGCTGTTCCAAGGAAAGAAAATACTGAGAAAAACTCATATATATATATATTTGCAGAGAAAAAAACATCATAACTTAAGAAAGCAGAATGTTCAGCGAATAGTATTTAGCAGTTTTGTGTACAAAACTTTCTCTAAAGCAAGGGTTAAGGTTTACCTACGCTACTACTCCAAAATATGTATTAAACTTGAAGTTGAATGTTATAGGAGTTGAATTTTTATAGTACAAAATTAATGGTATTAAATTATAGGTGAAGTACCAATTACAAACACTTATTTAAAATTTTAGTGTTATGGTTTCATTATATATAAAGTTAAGCAGAACATTTCAGTAAATAAGACTATAATAAAGAAAAAGTTATATTTTGTAACTCTGGGTAATTGTTATTCCCATTAGGCAATAAGATTCACTAATGTTTAAATAAATATGTACATATATTAATGTTACTCTTATATAAATCCGATTGCCACTCAAAACCAAACACAGGATGACAGCAGTGTAAGTACTGACATTTTGATAATTGGTGTCTTAATATGTCTCCACTTTGGTATGTCATTTGTTTTTTTTTTCTACGTCTAACAATTTTCCCATAAACCAACCACATAGTATGGCACCTGATATCTTCTACATGACCGTAACTGCACTGCAAAATGAATAATGCCTTTCAATATAGACTATCCGCTTTGCTGACACGAGTTCATACTTCCTGCTAGCCTGCCAGTGAACAGTCAGTGACCTTGCAAAAACAATTAATTGGAACAAAGTTCATTTGCTATCGCCAGGCCCACACACTCTGCGACCCCTAATCCGTTCTCTCAGGCAAAATAAACACATATGTACGTAAACTTCTGTAAGCCACGGCTACTTGAGGTACTAACCTTAAAATTTGAATATGATGGATTTCACAAAGAAATCCTAGGCACTGAAAAAGTAATTCGAAGAATAATTACTGAATGAGGTGCAAGGGCTCAAATAAAAGGACACAAACACAGTAACAAATAATCCTAAAATATTCTCCTATATAAAATGGCAACATTTAAAGAAGAAATAGTATGAAGAAACTGATTCATATAATTTAAAGTGTACGTCTTAAGTGGAAAAATTTCCTCCAGAGGAAGATATTTCCACAAAGAATTTAGTTAAAAATCTACGGTTATATATTAAAGAAATAGGTCAACTCAACTAAAACTTTGAAGATAAGAAATGTGATTCATTTTGAAACGTTTTAGTGTAAGATGAAATTTTAATCTCTCTACATTAAACAAATCAAATCTAATTAAATTTGGTTAAATAGTTCTTAACGTTTAATCGTAAATCGCTGTGACAAAACTTAACCACGGTACTGTAACAAGAATGTTAGCCTCTAAGAACGTGCCTTGTGAAATGTATAGCCAGAGACAGGTCATTATTTAAGAGGCAGTAATTTCATCCTTTGCTAATGAGAGAACCTGTATATAAATCCTGAGGGAGGGAAGGTGCAATGCTGAAAGTTAATCAAGATGAAGCTTGGCAAGAAGAAGTTTCATGTTGGAGCATACTTAGCTCCCGGCGGCGGTACGTGTGGGCGTCGTTCCAGCACGTCGTCAGGACGCCAGGCGTCCCCCTCTTCTTAACGAGCGACAGTATAACAAATGTGCGCACAGCAAGGGGTGTTGTAGAAGAAGAAGACGGCGCTGCTTAGGAAAAGGGGAGGCCAAGGGTGGACATGGCATGCTGTAAGGGGTGTGCCGCAATGTCCTGCATCATCATAACGAACGTTTCTTCACAAAACTGAGAAGATAAACATTTATGATGTGTTTAACTCACATTCCTCTCTCTTTCACTCTTCAACAAACTACTATTTCAAAGTTTGCTGTTTTACTAAGTGTTAGGTAATCGAAGAAAAACATTTAGGTGTGGCTTTAACATTTGACTCTCTTTGAATCGTCCACAGGAAACAACATGCACAAATTCCTAATTTAAAAAATTACAAGCATTTCAAAATTCAAATAAAGATCAAAGGGTATCTCGAAAATAGTTAATGCTAAACAACTTTATTTCATGCTATGTTGTACTGCGAATTTTAATATAATCCACATTTAAAAAAAATTCAACTAGCTCCTTCAGTTTATCAACAACAACAACAACAACAATAATAATAATAATAATAATAATAATAATAATAATAATAATAATAATAATAATAATAATAATAATAATAATAATAATAATAATAATAATAATAATAATAATAATAATAATAATAATAATAATAATAATAATAATAATAATAATAATAATAATAATAATAATAATAATAATAATAATAATAATAATAATAATAATAATAATAATAATAATAATAATAATAATAATAATAATAATAATAATAATAATAATAATAATAATAATAATAATAATAATAATAATAATAATAATAATAATAATAATAATAATAATAATAATAATAATAATAATAATAATAATAATAATAATAATAATAATAATAATAATAATAATAATAATAATAATAATAATAATAATAATAATAATAATAATAATAATAATAATAATAATAATAATAATAATAATAATAATAATAATAATAATAATAATAATAATAATAATAATAACAATAATAATAACAATAATAATAACAATAACAATAACAATAACAATAACAATAACAATAACAATAACAATAACAATAACAATAACAATAACAATAACAATAACAATAACAATAACAATAACAATAACAATAACAATAACAATAACAATAACAATAACAATAACAATAATAATAATAATAATAATAATAATAATAATAATAATAATAATAATAATAATAATAATAATAATAATAATAATAATAATAATAATAATAATAATAATAATAATAATAATAATAATAATAATAATAATAATAATAATAATAATAATAATAATAATAATAATAATAATAATAATAATAATAATAATAATAATAATAATAATAATAATAATAATAATAATAATAATAATAATAATAATAATAATAATAATAATAATAATAATAATAATAATAATAATAATAATAATAATAATAATAATAATAATAATAATAATAATAATAATAATAATAATAATAATAATAATAATAATAATAATAATAATAATAATAATAATAATAATAATAATAATAATAATAATAATAATAATATTGATGTTGTTCTTCACTTAATGCATGTCTTCAATTTGAATAAATAAACATTTCAGCTTTTCAAAATTAGGAATCTGCAATACGGCACGACACCGATCAAGGGATAACTCCACAGTCCTCCCTCCGTGACGTAACACGTGGATCGCCCAAACCTGCACAATAATACTAACACATAAAATGTAATTTTGTATTGCTTCATTTACCTTACTCATGCTAAAAATATTTCTTTTATTCATTTATTTATTTTAACCTTCAATTTAACAGTAACTTGAAAGGCATCACGATACCACGTATAGGTTAAAGGTTAGTTACTTAAAATTAATATTGAATTTAACAAAAGTATTAACTATAAAGGCATTTCAATATCACATTAGATTAATGGTATAATAAATATATAAACCAAAATATATAGGGACGTGGTTACGTTTATTCTTCCTTAGTTAACGTCAGTCAATTATTTCAAGGCAGTTTTTGTTTGCCATGAGCCCTTGTGATGTAAAAAACAGTCTGTGTGTGTTACATGGAAATACATGGCGACCAATCAAGGCTTAGGCCCAGGAAAACCTAAACATAAGGCAACAAATATTTCGAAGTGACTGAGGTTACGAGAGATTAACTATGTTGCTCAAATAATATCTTTTCTATTAACCTTTTTCTATAATAAGTGTTTGTGCTTTTATCGTGTATATTCATTCTGAACGAAAAGGTTTTCGTAGTGTAATCAAAGAAAGCTCAAGACGTGTGTTTTATTTGCTATACAAATATACTATATGATTAAAATTATACGCTTTTAGAAAAAAATATATATTTTTAATTTAAATTGCTCTTTAGAATGGTGGAATCTCTTTAACACTTTCACGTATGCTTAGTATTATCCACATTTTAATTATGTTTTACTGTACACAGACACCTACACGATTAATTTTATCAACATTATTTTCTTGGATTCAGTAGAATTGAAGAATGTATTTTATAGTTCCAATATTAATTTATGTTGTGCAGAAGTTGCACAAAGTATCTGTATTTAATGTTTATAAAAATACAATATTTCTTCGGAACTACCACAGATAGGTGGCAGATGAAGCAATAAAGACGTTCCATACATGAGAAACTTCTCTTCCAAGATCTTGCTGTTTTTCTTTCCCTGTTAACTTTAAAAAGAAAAGTAACAAAGTATTGAAACGCAGCTAATGCAATAATTTGTAAAACTAACTTCTTGCCATTTTATCACACTTTCATTATATACGTTACTTTATTAATACAAAAAGTCACATTGTAAAATTCTGACCCTAAATACCTATTCATTCATTAAATTTTAAATTCATATCAGGTTTCAAGTTCCTACCATATCCATTTGTTCTCACAAACGCTGCACTTTTATAGCCCAAGATATTTAGCTATCCTGGTCACGAAACATGTTTAATGGCGTTGAAAATTTGAGAACAAATACAGTAGAAAATACCTACGAGAATTACATAGTATGAACTTTATGTAAAGGAAAAAATAAAGAAGCAACTGTACTCGATGGACATTTTAATTAGTGCTGGTTTTAAGACATTACCTTTGTTGAGTTGCTGACATCTCCTCTAAATGATCATCCAACTGTGTCATGAGCTTCCGAGCGTGAGATCGGTAGTCGGGTTGAAGGCCTAGGCCCACAAGGGCTGTGCCATATTTTAGATTTTACCTACGTTGTACGTAAGTCATAGCGAAGTTTCAAAACCACCTGAATATACGTAAGATGTGAAACATTCTATTTTGTGTGGGGCAAAACAAATGAGATACTGAACTACTGTAGTGAGTACTCAGACGCTTACCTTGATGGTGTTATCCTTTCTTTTATAAAATACGTCTAAAACACAGAAAATACGGTTTTCACTATTATTTCAGAGTTTTGGCATAGTCTTAGAAATTTCTCAATAAGAAACTAATATTAAAACTATAAAATGTAAAGTTTTATTACATTACTGCAACAATTTGATATTGTACTGTTTAAAAGTGTAACCGACTTTTCTCTATGTTATTCTTTTATCACTGAAAAAGGTTGTGTTGTATACAATATTTTATTTCATAATAAGTATTCTGAAATTCAGTATTGAAATTGGTAAACACGCTGTACACACTTCAAGCCTAAATCTGCCAATCATTTAAATGCGACTAATCGTCATTCTGTAACAGTGTTTAATGTCATGTATACTATACAAAGCACCACAGTGATGGATATGGATAATATCTTTCAATTTGGAAATTGTAATTTTAATCAGTGCACATTCATATAATGCAAATTGTCAAATAGATTATGTTTTTGAAGAAAAGTTTAATAATTAATTTGTGTTCGCGATTTAGCTTTTCTTAATCCTGAGGACAACTGCTTTATCATTCTCTCTACCGGAGCATTTGCACTTGAAAATCTATTAATAAACCCGTAATCTAGGGATTAATTATTTGCCTATGATAAAATAATTATCTAGGTGTACTCATATCATTTCTGTTTATGAACTTATTTTCTATGAAACATATTATGAGACCCGTAAATTATTTGCTTTTAAAATTATGAATAAGTTGTCATAGTCTGTATGTTCCTGAAAGTGCACTCCCTTCTATAAATATTAGGGTATCCTTAAAACAGCAGAGAAGCAAATGAGACACGGATTGAAATAAAATATTTATGACGATTAACAAGCGTCTATTGATAGAGTAAATTGTGATGGATTGGAAAAAGTCAAGTGATTTAGCACAGCGGTGATTTTAGGTTTGTTAGTTTTGCTCCCTAACTGTGGGCAGGGGAAAAAGATTAAATTCATATTACTTTTAAGTGTAGAATAGAGCAGAGAGAGAGAGAGAGCTTCATAAGTAAGAAGGATAATAGGTTTTCTTTTTGTAATTGTTTCATTTTAATTTTTATCTTTGGAACTCGTAGACACCTACCATTCGTTTCTGGACTTTCATTGGATTTTATACCTTATATATTACAGACAAACACACGCGCACGCACACACAAACACACGCCAAGAGAGAGAGAGAGAGAGAGAGAGAGAGAGAGAGAGAGAGAGAGAGAGAGAGAGAGAGAGAGAGAGAGAGAGAGAGAGAGAGAGAGACCCTGGAGAGGATGCTGAATAATCTTCGTTAGAGAAAATGTCCGTCCCTCCGAATCGAACCAGAGATTCCTCCCACGCAGACTAGTGCTCAACACAACAACTTGGAAATTAATGCACATGAAACGAACTGATACTTGAAGAATAAAATTTGGAAACGATATGTTCCAGATCTAAGTTTCTGGTAAAACCAGCTGCTGTAGTTTTCAGGGATTGATAGATTATCAGTCAAAAAGAAGTGGTTTTCAGCCGTTGAGCTACCATTTGTATCCTTACAATACATACGTCATGTTAGGCACGCATTCCACTTTTGATTCACGTAAGGTAAAGTAAGTTGGACGGACGAACGGGGTTTTGGAGTTCCGACAAAGCAGAGGGCAGGCTCTTCTCCAGATTGTATCTCCCTGTAACGTATAGTAAACGTCAGCTTTACCTGCTGGAGACATATCCCGCAGGACTTTAAGACGGAGACCGCACTGCCGGGAAACGAGGTTCAGGAAAACCAAATTGAAGCATGTCCATGCAGCTTCCGAGGCAACCCTGAAAGGACCAAGTGAATGAAGGATGAAGTGAAGTGAGAATGAAGGTGAAGTTGGGGGAAAGAAAATTCATGGATACCGGATAAACTCCGGGAAAATTTATGGATCAGAAAAGTTTGTCTCGGGAATCGAACCTCTACCTCTTGAATGTGGCCATAGACAGTAGGGCATGAGCAAACCTCTTGGTAACAATTGTGAAAACCCTAAATCCAAAATTACAATTTATGTGCAGAATACTTATATTTTGTATGTATATTTGTATGTATGTATGTATGTATGTATGTATGTATGTATGTATGTATGTATGTATGTATGTATGTATGTATGTATGTATGTATGTATGTATGTATGTATGTATGTATGTATGTATGTATGTATGTATGTATGTATGTATGTATGTATGTATGTATGTATGTATGTATGTATGTATGTATGTATGTATGTATGTATGTATGTATGTATGTATGTATGTATGTATGTATGTATGTATGTATGTATGTATGTATGTATGTATGTATGTATGTATGTATGTATGTATGTATGTATGTATGTATGTATGTATGTATGTATGTATGTATGTATGTATGTATGTATGTATGTATGTATGTATGTATGTATGTATGTATGTATGTATGTATGTATGTATGTATGTATGTATGTATGTATGTATGTATGTATGTATGTATGTATGTATGTATGTATGTATGTATGTATGTATGTATGTATGTATGTATGTATGTATGTATGTATGTATGTATGTATGTATGTATGTATGTATGTATGTATGTATGTATGTATGTATGTATGTATGTATGTATGTATGTATGTATGTATGTATGTATGTATGTATGTATGTACGTACGTATGGAGCGTGCGCGCATGCCTTATACTTCCTTTTACTATGACTGTACTAGACTTAAAGAAATTATTGTACTTACATATTTTGCCTCATAAAATTATGGTGAAAGGGGAATAGAAAAAATGCAATCTTTAGTCATCTTACCTTATTTTTGAAGTAATTCTTTCTTCGCATTAAACTTAATTAAGCTAGAGGTTTGGGTACTACAAGAAGAAACTCCGTTAGATTGCGAGCCAGCAATTAGACTTACCCGAAATGCATTTTGCTGCAGAAAGCTTGAAATAATGAATAGTCTACAAAGTTGTAGAGGCTTTAATTCATAACTGTAGTAAGAGCTAACGAATTTCAGAAAGAACAGAAATTAACAATCTTATTTTATGTCTCAAGTAGTTTATAGCAAAATGATAAAGCATTGAAAAGGCTGAATGTACCTGCAGTTGGCTGGTTCCGGAAGCATCAACCGTGACAATAATCTGTAGCTGTGCACACGAGAAAGGTAAGTACATAAACTCTCGAAATGAGCAGCTGAATCAGTTAAAACTAGACATTATGACAGAGCGAAGACAGTAATTAAAGCGCTAGTAATGAACTTTTCGTGGTAACGAGGTGCTATCTCCCCACAACAAGTGAGGGAAAGGGGGAGAAATCCAATTATTTGCTGAAAAGGCAAATACATAGAGCGGCGCCTGCACCTGTCAAAAAATGGCGTCCTTCAGCATTTCAGAGAATTCTCTAAGAGCATCTGGTGCTGACATTGTCTTGCCTCCAACCCGTGGTAAAACTGGCATCTCAAATTCCTAAGAGACGCTTTCTGAGAGAAATGATTCCACAGTTATCTGGCTGCAAACTCTGTAAATGTAAACTTATAATTTCCCTCTAAATATATTCAAAAACTTATAAAAATGCATATTGATTTAAATAAAGAGCAGTAAAAATATATTTTGATCCAAATGCTATTCGTGTCTTGCAGAAACAGGAAAAAGTTTGAAAGTACAAGAAGCACTGCAGAGAAATATCCAGGGTAAAACCGTTTACGCAAAATTAAGATTAAATATTACCAGTTGATAAAAAAAAATCCCACGATCAATGGCATGGTCGAATGTCCTAGCCCTTGGTGATCGACTAGCCACCCAGGTCAACCCAGTATTCACTAAGCCGGTCAACAACTGAAGTAAGAGGGCCACTTGTGTCCAAAAATTTAATGGGTTTGCCAATAAGTCTGGTATTTATATTTTTATTTCATTATTTCCTTGAGGGACTTTTGTTTCTATTGTTGTATAAAACAAAATGTTTTGATAATACGTTTTACGTTCTCGTAAGCTCAAAGCCTTCTATGGCTTTGCTGCTTAGATCAAACACAAAAAGCACTTAGCACTCCATTTTATTGACAAAAAAGGAACAAACAGTATTATATACATTAGAAAAATACAATATTTTATACAAGGCATAATTCCCTATCAAAAAGCATAAAGCACATTACGAAAGCATGTCATTTTGTAGAAGAAAACTTGCACATAAGAAAACCTCAGGATCTATGGGACAGCTCGTTTTATTTAAATACTGCATAAATTAAATCGTAAGTAAATGCTAAAGAGTACGATAAGATTTAAGTGTTAAATTTCAACATTAAAATTTTATTATATTATATTTCTTCAACAATAGATATATTAGAAGTTGATGGATTAAATGTACAGATAGTTGTAAAAGACATGTTGCTATGGAGAAACGACATAAGAAAACTTGGACTTCAGATCACAATGATAGTTATTGGGGTAACGTGTAGGATAAAGTAAAAAAAATTCACTCGCTCCGGTAACGGGTAGGATAAAGTAAATAAGTAAATGTTTGATAACTAAAAATTTTCTATATCCTTTTAACAGCAACATCAAACATTTGTTCCCTTTGTCTACATGAAAGTGAACTTCTTGTACATTACCAAAAAAGTTAATACCTCCAAGTGGATTAGAATGAGTAACATTACCAGTATTTATATCATTGCAAATAGGAAGACTCGTTTCCACATTCATAATTCAATGCCTTATTCCTTATTCCTTAATTTATTGCTATCCGTTTTAAAATCATTAATTGAATATTATAATAATAGTATAAATGTGCAGAAGTTGTGCATAAGTTACAAATTACATAACTTTGCGATATCACACCTTATTCGCTGCATTTCAGTGTGGCAAAATGCAACAGTTACTGAAGGGAAATCCGTCGATTTAAGAAGAAAAGATCAATACAGCTTGATAATCAAGTTAAGTAGTTATGTTTCTTTGAGACAATTAATTTTCTATTCTCACGCCATCTCCTGGCCTGGCATTTAATTTACTGAAAACAGTCTTTTGTTCAGTAATGCAAATTTTGATAGTGTTTTGTCTTTGTTTATAGTTGTGTTATATCCAGTATTTCATTTGTGGTTATAGCATTTTATAAATATCCTGATGGTGGGACAGATGCACACTCCCGAAATGTTGATATATAATCATCTTTTCAACTGGCTGGCTGCCCGAGAAGAAAGTGAGCACGTTGATTATGTTTGTTACACATGATAGTATTAATGAGAAGTAGATGAAAAAAAAAAGGGGCAACTAGGAAATAGTAATCGAAAATGTAGTTTACAAGAATTTAAATTGGGTTTTATGATGCGTTCAGATGCAACTGACGACAATTAGGATTTGTTTACGTAAAGCTTAACAATGCTACAGCAATGAGAATAAGAAGGTAGATAAACTCAATATAACCTAAATTCAAGGGACAAAATACTCTCTGTTTTCAAGAACAAAGTTTATTTGGAAATTCACACTATTTGAATGTGGTTTGATTAAAGGCGCAATTCGATGATGTAGCCTAAAGAATCACTTCATTCTGCACATGTGCAAGCATGTTTTAAGCTAAATAATCGTGGTAGACGATCTCCGAGACTTTGGCAAACATTTTTTTTTTATTTACGTCCCTTAACGTTAAGTCATATAGGACGATGAAGGGAATGGTGAAATGATGCTCACATGGGCCCAGGGTTCATGGAGCTTAGAGTTACCCGACATTCGTCTTTTGGGATAAGGTGAAACCCCGGAAAAATCCTTATTCCGGTAACTCACCATGACCGAGATACGAACTCGGGACTTCTGGAACGTGAGGCAGACATACTACCATTTACGCTACCGAGGCGGGAAACCAAACGTTATTTGTGGGTATCAAACACGCAGTTCATTCATTTGTATTGAGTATCTCACTTGTTTCAAAACAAAACGATCTTAATTACTTGCTGGTAAAATTGTGCATAGCTGTGGTATTTATGAGACTATAAGGTACTGAAATGTGAAATAGTATGAAATTGTTATTATTACTTTACAGTGTATGCCCATAATCACATATCCCTAACTATCACTCTGCCTGTGATGATATTATATTTTTACTATATTAAAGATAATTTTATGGTATGTAGTAAATATAGTAAAATGAGATTTGGAAGCTTTTTCCTCTCTATAATCAGCACAGCAAACTAGTGCAAAGAGCTAAGCATATATTTAACACCTCTTGTTGTTGTAGAAAATAAAGTAAAAGCATTTATGAAGGCATTTCATATTCTTTTAAAGGAACTGCAATATCGTGGTGTCTGCTTAAGACAAAGCCCAGAAACCTTCGCAGGTATAATGCGTAAATGCCTAAACAATATATTTTACAACCACTTTCCTGCGGTGATGATTATATATTTGCAGTAGGTGTACATTATTTTTACCTAAACGCTACCTAGTTTAAGGAAACAAAAGAGCACTAGTTTGATCCTCAATATAGGGATGCCATTTAAAATTTAAAATTTTATATACCTAGGAACTATGAAACAAATTTAAGTAGCAAATAGCACTGAATTTAAATACAGTTGCAAATCAGGATTGTAAGGGGGGTGAAGGACGTACAAACCTAATCAACAACTGGGGGTGTGTCTACTGAAAGCATAAGGGAGCAGATGACAGAGCTAAACAGGTCAAAGGGTAGGGTCATGATTAGGGTTAAATTAAAGTGATGGGTTCTCCATACCATTGACAAATATATTTTGAAGATTGGGGAACTCAAATCAAACAAAGCTCTCCTTTATCATGAAGAGATAAAGGGTGCAATCAAGGCAGACATTGAATCAATTAATACATAATAAATAAATATTACCTTTTATGAAGCGTAGCGTAGAGTTCTAAACAGGAGGTGGCTGGTTCACTTTGATGAGTTGAGTTTTGTAGAAGTATTCACAAGTTCTATGATGAGACTAGAGCAGCAGCATCCAAACTTCCAAGTAACCAATTAACTGACTGATTAACTGATGACTAACTAACCATGATCTGACTAACCCTTCCACACTGACTATAATCGTTTAAATAGAACTGACTTCCAAAATGTCTGTTATCATACGACTCAGCGGTTCCTGACAGAGGGTTTACATCCTATGGTGCAGCCTTGAGCAACTCAAGAATGACTCTTCTTAATTTTTCTGTCGATTTAACAGAAATTTAACAGAAATTTAACAGCTGGCAGGTCAATACCACTGCTTACTCTGATCACTGAGTCATCCAACCTGTCTCAACTTGTTAATTCCTGCTAAAGCCTGGAGCTTACCACGAAATGAAATGTGAACCTCCAATAATTAAAATATTTTCCAAATCTTGTTCAGACCTTATACGCAACAATACATAAATTAAAATTCGTTAAATGAGTATTTATTTCAATTTGGTTTAAATTAGAAATGAAGGACGATACGTTACTTTAATTAAGACCTCAGATTTAAATGAATTTGTAATTGTCTTCCTCCTTTTGACACTCTTTGGTAAATTAATACTGTATTAATAAAATGAGATTCACATTTACATATGCCACGTTGTTAATTAGCTTGTGGATAGGATCTTGAGTATGTGAAAGTGATGGGCGCCTCCTTGCAGACAACAGCAATAATACATCCTCTGATAAAATGAAGGTCTAAGGAATGTTGTCAAGAGTCTATCAGCATAAGCGTGGCGTAATGAACTGTATCAGGGAATAGAAAGTATTGCTTTTAGCTCTACACTCCGGTCATGCTACATTGAGTATTAACTGCTGTCAGTCATAGAGTAAGGAAGACTTCTAAGTTTCTTTATGGTTTGTTTATCACCCTCCTTACAGATAGCGAAATATAAAATTAAAAATTGAAATAAAAAATATCTAAAAGAGTTAATCTACGCTTGCTGCCCATCTACTGAAGCGTTACAGCAGGAAATATGTCATTTAAATACGCAAGTGATTAATTTGTTGATTACTGAATACCTTTCTAGTACAATTTAGGTCAATTTTATGTTATTTTACTTATCATATTTGTAACTATCGTGAATAATCCATGCGTTACACACAAAAACTTCAAAAACCTGTGTGCGATTTGGTATCCTATTCAGAAACATCTCGACTTCCGCTTTAAAAAATATCTCTAGTCAGTAACTACTTTTAAAATTTAAATATAACTACTAATGTAATTATATATACAAATTTGAAGAAATATTCCATAAATTTAAATTTCTACTAAAAGTTGCATTTTTCTCAGATTAATACCTAAGTAACTTTTACAATTGCGCATCGGATACAACAGTATAAGCTTACGTAAAATGTACAGTTCGGATTAAATTTTGTATAATGATTGCTGCGATTATCTTTTCACAATTTACATAAACATACAATTTTAAGCCATATTTAAAATCTGCTATGATTTTCCCTCTTTTAACCTGACGATCAATGACATTCTTTACCCAGTAAACATTCTTATGAGGTATTTATATATCTACTTTATATCAATGAAAACTATTTTGCGGAAATAACTTAATTCCAAGTTTCTTTATGGACACATAGGGATACAGTAGCTAAACCTAGGGTCTAATCTTTCAAATGGAAGTTCCTATACAGTATCTTTGAAGCATATACTCTTTTCGTAACCAAGTGAGTAATAGTAGAATTTTAAAATATGTTTAGGTTTTGGAAAGTTCATATAGTAACAGCGAATGTCTGAGAAACGGTTTAATGCACACCAAAAATAAGAAATGTGTAAATTAACAAGATACATTAAATAACTTTTATTAAATAACCTTTATCTATTTATTCTATGAGAACTACATTAAGTTGATTAAAAATGAAAATAAATTCACAAATTAATAGCAAAGTTTCAACATTTTCTCAGGTCGTTTGTCTGTCTCCCACATTCGGGAGGCCCGGGTACGACTCCCGTAGCCGATCTACCTGACCCATATTTTGTTTTGGGAGGGGGGAGTTTTCCTGGATGTCCAGGCGAATGCTGGATGGATTAATTACATCCTCCGGAATTTCCTATCACTCCATTTAATCTCCATTATCATTCATGGCCGCCCTCTGTCTCCTCTCACGCAACCTTTCTCCTTCATATGCTCCTCTTGGAGACATAAGAACAATAGATCAAGACCGGTGGCAGTGTCGAATCACCTCGTAGCATAATCCAATCCATTTCAACATTTTAGTTTTCTGTATTGTGACTTTGTGGGTTCGTAGAATTAAAAGTCCAATTTGCCCAAATTCTAAATGCTCTTTAATTACGTAGAGATGTACTGTTCAATTCTCACGTAACAAAATTATATCACATAATAACACAATCTTCCAAGGTCGATGACAACAGTGTCCAGTTCAGCTCTCTTTACAACAACACTCTTGTTACAAAACTGTCTTTAAAACAACAACAACAACACTCTCAGCTGTTCTCTGCTTAAGTCTCGCGACTCATTCACTCACGTTTCACAACTCATCACGTCCTTAAATACCTCATTCATAATTCGAGACTGTTCTATACAATCACTAGATATTTCTGGAATAAACAAGGCATCTAATGACGTAATCCGAATATTCTATCACCTTCCAGAAGTGTGAAACGCTATCTCGGCCAGCACGTCACTTATCTCAAGCGCTATGTTTTTCTGCTTATGCAATCTCGTTATCTACGTGAAACCTATCCGTCTGTTGTCTATTTGCGCCGAAACTTTAATGCCCGTTACCGCGACAGTATTAATACTTTAAACATCTAATATAAAAATACTTTTTCCCTCTTAAAGAATATTCTGGAAGATTTTCTGCGCAATATCCTTGACAGATGCCGCACATAAATTCTAAGGATGGTATTCTACCTTTCATCTTCTGTTTTCACTGTTCACAAGCAGCACAGAAGTTGTTCTAAAAGATCCTTTCTGTGATTCAAAAAACTCAAAATATTTCCAATGAAAACCAGCATATAATTTTGGATGAAATCTTAATCTGTAGTGCATAGGTGGTTGGAAATGTAATAACCTGAAATCGAAGGAAAACACTAAGCATTAAGTTTTTTTTCTTTTTTTTTTTCTGCTTCTAGGCAGAGGAGCACGGAATTCAACATAGAGATTTGAAATTTTATGGAAATGGACAGTTTAGTAGCAAATATCATACAATTTAAGGCGAAGATTATCCAGGAAGCAAAAATGTAATAAATTAGAATTATCCATATAACGAATAAAAAGGGATGTCGTAAACGTATCTTGATACTTTATGAGAACTTCCTTAGAACTTAGTCCCAATGAATAGTAAGTAAGAAATTATAAAATATATAATGTACGTCAAATTAAAATGGATACGACAGTAATTAACTCTTACAAAATGCAATTGGCTGTTCTTTTATATCTTCCGACTCCATGCAAAGATGAAAGTTTATGTCAGCCTCCTGTACTCTTTTGAGTACTGCAATAAAGTGAATACTGGAACCACTTCTGTTACGATATCACTTCCAACTGGAAGTATATAAAATTAGCTGTATAGCAGTAATTTATGGAGTACGCATGAAGGGAATCATAATTTTAAGATAAAGAGAAAGTACATCATACTAACAGGTAGCGTATATTACTGTGTAACTTTTTAAAGAAAATGACAAAAAATCACTTAAAATTCAACATTTCCATCATAAGGAGAGAAATACTAGTTATTAACGAATGAAATTAATGATGAAAATAATTTAAAAAATATAATGAATGAAAGTACAGATATTGAACAAATTCCCTTAAGGGCTACAAGTACCTGTGTCAATTTTCTAATTCGCACTCCTTAAATTGTGATTTATCTTACTTAAGTGATTATGCAAAAGCACGGAATATGTGATTCGTTTTGCCACTGTATACAGATTCTCTAAACTATCATAAAACAGTATCAAAATGAAAAATAAACTAGGAAAAATTCGGAAATGAAGTATAAAGAAGAGCGCAATGTGCCATTATAAAGCTCAAGCAGCTCTAAAACAAAAGCTAGTGTACTCCTAAACAGTTGATGTGCTACCGATGCTAAATTCCTTTAAGGGAAACCTGAGTTGCGGAACTGTCGATATAAGGCAGTGCAATTTCTTTGCCCACACCATTACAGAATGTGTGTGTGGCAACACTGGCTGGACCACGCCCCCTCCACGCAGTACGTTGTCATCCCGTGTTATGGCTCTCGGACACGATATGTGGAGAAGAAACTGGAATGTAATATCCAACAGCCTCCATTGAATCACACAGTATCACATTGCATGAGTGTCATAAAACTTGAACTGTAACAACCTTCGATTTGTGCTACCTTAAGCTTCCGTACTACGTTGTGATTTTAACAAATAGCCGGAAGTATTGTAAAGAATCAATTTTAAACATAACTTGTTACATAGGTACATTAAGACTAATGTTGGGAAGAAAAGGAATACTTTGACCTAACTGCTGCTTGGATCACTCAAGAGCACTCAAATAACGAGACTATCTGAGAGATTAGAATATACCTTCCTATGGATCTCAGAACTTCCAAGTTCACCTGATTGAGTACTGGGGATGTCTAAGGGGTCAGTCTGGAAGATAAAGGCCCTCATAGGCACCATCCAAACAGATTTAGTTCTGAAAAATGATTAGACTCAGCTTTCAATTTCACCTCCAGAAGCCATCGAGAGTTGATCTTTCATTTGGAAAAGTCGACCACCTCCAAGAATTCCACAGATACTCAGAATCTTCTTTTGGAATTATGGCTGCTCTTGTAAGCCATCTAAAACCACATTGTTTATTACATTTCACGTTGTGTATGCAGAGTCTGTATTATTGAAGGTTGAAAAGACATTGTTTGGATCGAGTAAACACTGTACACCAATAAGAATTCTGGTAGAAGAATTTGGATCTGGAATGTGACAAATGTCCTTCTGCTGTTGTGCAGCTCTGCGATGAAACAAGGTTCTAAACTCTTCCAAAATCTTCCTTAGAAGGGTCTAGTGCCTCTTGTTTCTCTGTATAATATTATGATAGATGCTTATTAAGATAAATACTCGCTAAGATAACCAATTCCTGCCTATCAGCGGACGTCACTTCAGCCGTTAGCATGGTTCCTTTGTAAATTTTTCTTTTTCACGTAAAGAATTTATCTTTTCTTGTAGTACAAAGTTCGCCGCGTATAAAATTCCAAAACAATTCCACAAATTACATGTTTTTCAAAATATTTTAGGTGTGTTTTCTAAGCGAGATAAAACTTTAGCAGAACCTGGCTCACATCTTTTCACCTGTGAAATAATTTTACCTCCGAAATAGTTAATTGATTCATTTCACATACCTGAGCAGTAACTCCTTAAACTTTAAAATCAAGTCATTAGAGATTCTTTTTAAAAATCTGTTACACCATATCCAGACGTACTTTACTACGTAAAACACTATATGTTGTTTTTCTTTTCTCACTAATACAGAGCGTTCGAAAAATCACCGGACCCAAACTTTAAAAATTGTCTCTAGGATATTTGATTGGATCAGTTGACAAGTTTTGCATTACGGCTAGCTGTAACCTTGAAGAAGGGCTCTGCGCTACTTTTAGATCAGTGTATCTTTTGCGTTGCTCGTAGTGACATAAATATCGCAGTCAGGGACAATGATTTTTACGTGCGTACAGCGTGTCACTATGCTGGAAGCATACTTTAAGTTCAGGTCCCATAAAAGGTGTTTAGAGAGACGGGAAAGGCTGTTTCCAAATGATCCGATACAAGGTAAAACTCCGTTTAAGGCCTGCTTCGGTAGCGCATATGGTAGCATGTCTGCCTTACGCTCAAGAGGTCCCAAGTTCGAATCTCGGTTAGGGTGAGTTACCTGGATAAGGTTTTTTCCCGGGGTTTTACCTTATCCTGATAGACGAATGTCGGGTAACTCTAGGCTCCCCGTATTTATTTGAGCTTCACTTCAACCATTTCATTCATCGTCCGATATGACTTAACGTTGGTGGACGAAAATTAAAAAAAATAATGATAAAAACTATCGTTTAGGACACCTTGCGCCGATTTCATGATATAGGCTCCGTGGATCATAGACGACAAAGTGGTAGACCCAAGGTAATTCACAGAAAATTTCGTTCATGATATCGAGCAGCAACTTGTTATCTCAACACGAAAATCAGTGAGACGTTTGGCACAACAAATTGCATCATCAATTGGTTTCACACATAAAGCTGTTAAGGTGGCCAAACAGCACGGGTATCGTATTAAAGTCGTCCAGGAGCTGCGGCCGCCCGATCTAGTTAAACGTCGCCATTACTACCAATCTTTTTTTTTTTTTTTCACGCGCAACAGTGAAGCCATTTTTGATAAGAACTTTTTGTATGGTTTCGACGTGATTCCACTTAAATGGCTACATTAGCTCCCAGAGCTTTAGAACTTGGGCAACTGTATATCTGCATATCTAGTCGCGTTTGGTGCGCGTTATCGCGAAGAAGGATTCCTGGACCCTTCTTCTTTGAAGAAACAGTCGATGGTGTCGTCTGCAGAGATACTGTGCAGCAGTTCGTCGCTATGTTGGACGAGTATGAATGTGATAGTTGGTTTCATCAGGATGGTCCCACTTTTCATAATGCAAACGAGACCATGGAAATGTTAAGGGGATTTTTCGGCAATCAAATTATCTCGAAAAATGTATGGCCCCCCACGTTTCGCCGATCTTACCTCGGGGTTATTTAAGGGTCAAAGTGAGAACCATACTCAGTAGAGTTACTCAAACACGGAATTTCTAACTATATTACCGAAATAACACCAGCAATATTAAAACATAAAAAAGAAAACAAACAAAAAACATGTCTCGAAAACATGCATCGTCGAGTGGAATTGTGTTTGCAAGAAAAGGTGATCATTAATACGAAAAGTGTTGTGCAACATGTGTAATGTTTTTGTAAGAAAAATAGTGACTGTTTTCAGCAGATGCTGTGAACTGGGACACCACAAAGGTAATGAGCGCAAAATGGTTTGTTGACATATCAGTGTACGTATTGCTCTCATAGTCTGCAGAATTCTACGAAATGGGATTCAAAATTTGTTTCAGGCATCTAAAGGTATGTGCATCAAATATGCATACCCATTAAATTTATATGTCAAATAAAACTGGATAAAAAATAATAAAATCTGAGTCCGGAGCTTTACGAACACTCTGTACAATCAGTTGCTTTGCTTAGCCGCATGAGGTAAACTTGCAGAACTTCTTAAAACTACATGTTATCTACCTGTTTTGTCCCATTATCAGAATACTTAAGGATGTATAAAACAAAAATTATGGCTTTTAAAGGAATTAGAATGTAAGATAAAAGTTCTTTTACGAAATAGGATTTTGGAACAAATATGGAGTTTTAAATATTAAGGGTGTAACATAAGTTTTAGAAACAATGCTGATATAGAAGAAAAAGTAAACAAATTCCGAGTAATATGTGGGAAAATCCAAAGAATTTTAAAAAAACAGAGTGAGAAGGGATACAAAAATGAAAATGTGTAAGGTAATGGCTATTTGAGCTGTATTATATGGAAGCGAAACCTGGGTGCCAACACAACAGGATGTAAATAAAATGAAAATTTTAAGAAGTGTTAGAGGTTGTACAATATGGGAAAAATAAGAAATATAGGATATTAGAAAGGAATTAGAAATCGAACCAATCCATGAAAAATATCAGAACGAAGGCAGGAAACGCTGGAGATATCTATGAAGCCGGAACGGGCGATATGCCCATGGAGTGAAGAAGAAGAAGAAGAAGAAGAAGAAGAAGAAGAAGAAGAAGAAGAAGAGAAGAAGAAGAAGAAGAGAAGAAGAAGAAGAAGAAGAAGAAGAAGAAGAAGAAGAAGAAGAAGAAGAAGAAGGAAGAAGAAGAAGAAGAAGAAGAAGAAGAAGAAGAAGAAGAAGAAGAAGAAGAAGAAGAAGAAGAAGAAAAGAAGAAGAAGAAGAAGAAGAAGAAAAGAAGAAGAAGAAGAAGAAGAAGAAGAAGAAGAAGAAGAAAGAAGAAGAAGAAGAAGAAGAAGAAGAAGAAGAAGAAGAAGAAGAAGAAGAAGAAGAAGAAGAAGAAGAAGAAGGAAGAAGAAGAAGAATAAGAAGAAGAAGAGAAGAAGAAGAAGAAGAAGAAGAAGAAGAGAAGAAGAAGAAGAAGAAGAAGAAGAAGAAGAAGAAGAAGAAGAAGAAAAGAAGAAGAAGAAGAAGAAGAAGAAGAAGAAGAAGAAGAAGAAGAAGAAGAAGAAGAAGAAGAAGAAGAAGAAGAAGAAGAAAAGAAGAAGAAGAAGAAGAAGAAGAAGAAGAAGAAGAAGAAGAAGAAGAAGAAGAAGAAGAAGAAGAAGAAAAGAAGAAGAAGAAGAAGAAGAAGAAGAAGAAGAAGAAGAAGAAGGAAGAAGAAGAAGAAGAAGAAGAAGAAGTAGAAGAAGAAGAAGAAGAAGAAGAAGAAGAAGAAGAAGAAGAAGAAGAAGAAGAAGAAGAAGAAGAAGAAGAAGAAGAAGAAGAAGAAGAAGAAGAAGAAGAAGAAGAAGAAGAAGAAGAAGAAGAAGAAGAAGAAGAAGAAGAAGAAGAAGAAGAAGAAGAAGAAGAAGAAGAAGAAGAAGAAGAAGAAGAAGAAGAAGAAGAAGAAGAAGAAGAAGAGAAGAAGAAGAAGAAGAAGAAGAAGAAGAAGAAGAAGAAGAAGAAGAAGAAGAAGAAGAAGAAGAATTGAGAGAAAGGGTCAGTCACAAAGGTTAATACCACCTCACTCTTGACAATTCAAGGCTATTCATTTCTGATGAAATAAATATAAAATATAATTACGTGTAAATACCGAACTACTGAAGCTAAAATTACATTCTTTGTTCGTGAACGCTTGGCGGACAATTCTCTTTACATCTGATGTACGTTTTAAGCTTTTAATACATGATTAATATCCGAGCGTTGATCTAATAATTACAAAGTGAGTATAAGGTAGCTCTGACTAGGCAACACCGCTCGCCTCTGATTCGCTACAACGTGTTGGATCTTAAGGTCATATGCGGGAGGTTTGACGCGTATAATAGCACAGTATCAAACCAAAGAGACCTATCGCCGTGCCTGTCTCACTCTATCCAAAATTCTTTCTACTATTTCAAGGTTTGACTTACTTGATAAAATTGCCTACATACAAATTCGAGAGTCGAAACACAGCAATTGGAGCACTGTACAAGGGCAATCTGCTACGAATGTTCTCTTATTCCAAGATATGTGTGAATGGCTGCTATTATTAAGAGAAAGAGTAGATGAAACTTGCATTAGATTCTACTCTTAGAAACATCCATGTATAAAATTCAAACCCAGTTTCAGGATGCTGTAATGATACTTTCGTTAAAATGGTTGTATGAATGAAGTGATTAATCTGACGATCGAAAGTTTTCATTGGGATTTTATAGGAAGCGACGTGGAAATATTCAATTGGCTCGTTTAAAATGAATCTCAGTATTATTTTCAGTAAGGCAAGGACCACAGGATAAGCATTAAATCATTATGAAGGGGTAGATCCAAACTGAAAACTTCAATGCCATAGCCGGGATTCCAACCACGAATCTTCTGGTATCAGTCTGGCTCTACCCCTTCATAGTGCGTCCTACACACGGCTAGTGTGAAAGAACAATTAATTTCTATTAATTGTACCTAATAGTGGTCCGAACTATAAAGCCCGGGCCTTAAAGTACTTATAGCATAGTAAGTCGCAATTAAGGTAGTTGTCTGATTTGTTCATGAGAACTCCTAGTGGTTTACCGGGAGAAACAAGAGTCAGTTGGAGAATTTAATGTCATGTCGGCATGTTGGCCATAGTAGCTCAATTATTTAGAGCGGTTGGACGGAAACCAGAAGATCCGTGGTTCAAATCCCGGCTACGGCATTGAATTTTTCACTCTGGCTCTACCCTTTCATAGTGCGACTTACACACGGCTAGTGTGAAAGAACAATTAATTTCCATTAAATCATTAATTAACAATACGATGGTACTTAGGAAGAAGAGACGTCAAAATCAGAGAAAGCTATTCAAGAAGCAGAACTTTGACAACAATAAAAGGTAATTACTGTAGACCGTGTTCTTGTTTCCTTTACTAACACAAGGATACAGAAAAGAGATATTTAAAAGTTATTCTTTAACCCCAAATTATCTTGTTTTCTCTTCCCTTTTCACTCTCACTTCTCTATTTTGTGTTCTCGAGGATGTTTCTTACCTCTCTAAAACTTCTGCAAGGAAATGCAGTACTGGTTACCACTAATACGCGGGAATTATTACGCTAAAATTACATTCTGACCTTCTTCTTAGTTGCTGAAGTAATTTTAGTTGGTACAGTAATTTTATAACAACTGTTTACACTGCCTCTAATGAAAATTGTAGATTAAACATTAAAAAGAATCATAATTTTCTAGAGAAATTTATTTTATAACACAGATTTTCATTATCTGATGTCAAACTCTAACTTTTCTAAGGTTTTTCATGACAATAGAGCTTTATCAGGCATATTAAACCTGCTCCTTGTTATTCAACATATAGGCTGTTAATTTAATAAAAATATGATTTTAAAAGCTGATTCTTTAAAGCATAAAATTGGATGATAATAAATATTTTCCTTAGTTGCAGATATCAAATAACTTACCTGTGTTTTGGTCCTCAGTTTGAAATTATTTCACTTCGTTTTCCATAAAGATGTAGTACATCTGATACAACCGAACTGAAACAAAAATCGTAAAATTCTGGTTATTTTCTAATGTTAGCCTTTAAGCATCTGCAGATTATAACATTTCAATAGATTTTATGCATCCATGCGTCATACAAAAAAAAGCTCTTGGTAATTTTTAAAGGATATCATACATTTATTCCGCTTGCCCTCTGAATAACTGTGCAACACATAGAATATCAAGAATTCAAATTTTCTACAGCGTTGAGTACCGCTCCTGGTTGAATAAAGTGTTGTGGTTTAAACTATTACTAACATGTATAAAAACTAGACCAATTACAACATACTGGGTCAAATAAAATCCAACTTGTAAAATATAACCGCAACAAGCGTGCTAGGTTACATGCTACTCATTAGGTTTACCTTTTCGTTTCCCTGTCCCAACACAAACAAGAACAATAGGATCAAACAGTACTATTCATTTTAAACCCATTGCAGTTTTTCGATACTGGAGAGATATTTCACACGTTCCTTGTCATATCTAACTTAAATATAATTTGTGCATTGACATTTCGTTAGCCCTTAATACTCAAGTTCTTTTCCTGTAGTATATTATAGTACTTTTAATTCAATTTCACTCGTAAGGAGTTAACATTTCTCAACTGTAATCAATACGATAGTTAAAATTTTATAATCTAAATCTCACTATATTTTCCTCCCTTTGTTTCTTAAGGTTTACATACATTTAACTACGATTTAATTCATGCAGCATTTAAATATAACTCTTTCGGCGCAAGCAGCCATCTCACCTTGAGTTGTTGACTGAGTTGGTCTACATTAGTGAGACAGGGCGAAATACTTAAAGCTCAAAACGAACGAAGTGGAGGGAAGCCAGAAGACGAGGTCATTAGCTCATAAGAGAAGATTCTGCACCATTGAGTTACAGAATAAATTGTACTTTAAATTCTAAAAAAGCGTATATAGTGAACGAAGCGTCATCATTATTAAAAAAATAAAAAAGTAAAAAGTCATCACATAAGGACTCACTCTTTCAAAAACTGAATATTCGCTTTACCCACTGTATTCTGCAAAAATGTGTAAATATGAATTGATGGTTTAGTTGAATAAAAAAAGTAAGCTGGCTAATCGATCACCAGTTCTGAGAGACTACCGCAGCCCATCTCGATAGTGCTTTTGAGCTACGACACTGATTAATTTCCTATTCACTATCGTCGAAGTAATGGTACCCATGTAATTCACATGTGTTAAGGAATGCATTACGAATTATAATTTTGAGGCAGCCTGTACGTTAGCTTCAGTTTTGCAGCACGAGAATGAAGAAATCCAGCTCTGTCCGTGTGTGTGTGTGTGTGTGTGTGTGTGTGTGTGTGTGTGTGTGTGTGTGTGTGTGTGTGTGTGTGTGTGTGTGTGTGTGAGGGCGCGGAAGATGAGATGTTAAGGCTATCAGAGACCCTCCTCCCAACACAACACTCCCTTCTTACTGCTTGCTTCGCTCTTTCCCTTGACAAAAGAAAGACGCCTGGCGTCGCCGGGCGTACCGATGCCATCTCATCTATCTTACAGCGCCATTGGTGGGAGATGTGAGAACCATTGTAACAACAAGAAAAACAGGAAAAAGGAGAAGAACCGTATTCCCACCATCACGCAATTCGTCAATCTTTTGTTATCGTGGTGCTGCGAGAGGACGCCCCCTACAGAGGGAGATCCCATCACTCAGAGCGGCAATCTGTGGATTGGTTACTTCTTCCTCACTTTACACAAATTGCTACACGTTCTTTCCCTCTCTCACTAATACTTTCATTATTAAACTTAGGAAAAATATACAACACCAACAATTTCGGATAATATTAACTTCAGTACTCCCAAAATCCATATTGGAACTTGGATTTTCACAAATCATCGTGTTTAGAGAAAAATTAGCTGTAAAAGTCTTGAATATTAACTAATTCCAGTTGCTATTGTATACAAAGTATACTATATCCAATATAACATCAACTTGAAGGTATCTACTAAAGCACGTTAAATATTCTACAAATTCATGTTTAAGTTTTTAAATATCAAACCAAGAAGAATTTCTATTCCACCCGAAATTCGATATCGAAATATTGCCAGAAATGCAGATTTTGATATTTCCAAAATCTAGAAAGGACATGTGTGTGCATGTGTCTCTTTATATACTAGTATCAAAGATGTGACATTATGCTTTCAAAACAGTCTCTCATCTCGTATGTGGAAAATCTTAAAAAAAAAAAAAAAAGTAATTTTCTCAAAAATGTTTGCAATGATGCTTAAATTGTCTCAGGTTAGGTAATTATCATGACAAATGAAACTGTATCTATTGAATTTTCTGGAAATAAACTCTGATGCCTCTTCATTTTGAATAACTCTTGTTTACTTACCTAACTCATAAGAGGTTTTTTTTTTTTTTTTTTTTTTTTTTTTTTTTTTTTGTAATTTTGCGTCCTCCAACGTTAAGCCATATCGGACGATCCTAACTTATAAGAGATAGATAAAACCTTTCTGCACAAAAATTTAGGTTTCGTTATGGTACAAACATTTATGTCAAAGAAATTTTTTCTCCGACCATATCCAAGATATTCCTTGATATTGGAATTAATTTTAAAATGCTTCTCTCAAATGGAAAGTTAATGTTCTCCATCGTTACCATCACAGCCACCAGCTCTTGAAAATTTGGACAATCGTTAAAGTCTACTGTATCCCGCTGTTTTCATTGTACCTACAATAAAATATGTAGTTGAAACATTTCCACAAATGCTTATCTCCATTAACATGAAATAGACAGAATAAGCGTGTGTAAGAAATTATTATACAAGGGCGAATAGGGAAAGCTTTTTAATTGCAACTATCACAATTTTGAAATAACTACCACATTGCTTTCACTTTTAAATTCTTTTACCCTTTTACTGTGTTTCTGAGCTTTAAGCAGGGGTATTGTTTTGGTTCGATGTATGTGTATATTGTGATTACGTTTTGTGCGTGTTCGTAATTGTAGTATGAAAGGCACATATTTACTTAAACACCAAGATGTGGAATATTACAATTGTTAATTTAAGCTAAAAAATAGGAATGTAAATTTGGGCAAATCTAACACTTTACTTCAATTATTTCCTCCTTAAACTGTTACCAATCATTGGAACTAAAGTATATAAGAGGCTTCAACTCCATTACATTACCTTGTTCTTCTATTTCTATAATTGTTGCTGCATTCTAAGATGAAAGTCAGAGATGTCTTCTTTTTTAACTCAATAACAGTTTACAGTCATATATCGGTCTTAGCATAATGGAGACGACAAAGCTGTTATCGAAGGAGTGAAAGAACAATTAATTTACCTTAAAATTTACGTTTGTCACTTATTCCACATAATAAAGCTTAATCTCGAAAGTGATTCAAATTACGAATACGTTGATTACAAAGGCGATGTAAAAACAAAAATCATGGAACATTCAATATTGTAAAAATTATTATGCCTTATAACTGTCGCCCACACATGAAATGCATGAGAAAGTCAATTTAAAACAAGCTACTAATTGGCTAAAGATGCAGAAATGAAGAATGTGATATTTCTTTGCATTATATTATGGTAAAGAATGCATTACAAGCCGAAAATTTGAGGGTTGCTTAAGACTGTTTAAGTCTAACCAATTTCCCTACGGTAAATTCTTATTCCTCGCTCAGGGTTCTACAATTGCTCACAATTTGATACGATTAAACAGAATTTATCTATAAGAAAATTAATATAAGATCAAGATACAATAATTGCATTTGTCATGTAAAAGTTGTCGTTTAAAAGCCACTAAGACAATTTAAAGCAAACTTTTCCGTGGGAAGAAATGTTTGTATAAGGTAGAGAGGTTTTCCTGGAAAGTTTCTTGTGGAATCCTTAAACTTAGCTACGCAAGCACACAAAAGAAACTTTTTTTCTCCTGAAAATGCGCTTTAGGGGAACTAAAACAATGTAGGTAATTTTCGATCTATAAATTTGGGATGAGACAGAATTCTTTCATTGCCTTAGGTTTCTAAATGTAAAAATGAATAAATTCCTTAATGGGAATTTAGGACGTAATCCGTGGTGGTTATTTGTTTAAATTTGTGTCCGTTAAACCTCGGCAATTATTAATGCACCATTATATTTTGGTTCTGCTAGCGTTACTCTACTCCATCTGTACTGCAGTTCACTTAGCAAAGGCTAAAACATTCTAGGCTAGACAGGTTCAGGACAAGGGTTTAAAAAATCTGAGTGCAGATGATGGGCGCCTATAGGATCACCTGATGCATTACGCTGAAATAGCGAGGGCCTTGTTCTAGGTCCGACTGCCGGAACGGTCGGGGCGCCAGTTAGACTCCATTACAAAACAGTGGAAGTATGTTTCCCAAGGGTTGTATCTAATGAATCAGTTCAAACCAGCACGTATTTAAATGGGGCATCTACCCTGGAGAACTCTCTGCTTTCATGATGCATAGTTCCGAGCAATATGTGCACCGTGGGTCACATCACGTAACGCAAAGGATATTTTACAGATGTTACTGAAAAGTAAATGTTTTATATGAAAAACAGTTAATATTATAGAAAAAATATTCCATATTTCATTCAAAGGGCTTTCTGTACCCACTCCTCTACAAACGTTATTGTACAGCACGAGCTTGTTTTTGTACAAGTATAATCCTTGTTTCACATAAGCTTGCTCCGTATCTCTGAACGGTCACGTGACCTTATCACCTCTGATTGGCTGCTGTTGTATTATAGACTGTTGTGCGGTAAAAATTAGTTCGTTATTTAACATGGTGATATATATTTATATGTAGGAAGAGAATTGTCAAATTTATATTTTCGTAACTGTTTTAATTAAATATATTACGCAACAGAGTTGATTTACCTGAAATGAATGTTAATTCTTGAAGGAAGTAAACAGGAGGTTCCTTTGCTGTCAAGCACAGGAAATGATAGCACGTTATTTAGCGGTAGTAATGACATATTTGTTTATGACTTCTATCACTGGCCTTGTTTTGAACTGGATTAGTCATATATCGCCATTCGAAGGTGTGTTGTGCCGAGTGCGGGAGCTAAATTATTTTATTGATCGTTTATTGCGCGTGTACTTATTATATGTATAATGGTAGAGTCTACCGCCAGTTTTTCGCTGAAGCATCGCATGGGGAAAACCTTTACAAAGCAGCGAAAAAAGAATTTTGGTGCTTGTGTTTAATGCACTCACAGAGAAGAATCCGTATTTGTCAGTGAGAGAACTTGAACAGTTGTGCTCTGAACTTACAGGTGTGTAAGATGCGTAGGAACATCGCGACATGACATTGACACAACAGGAAAACTTACCACTCCAGGGGCTATTTTGCTGTGTGGCGAAGACGTTGTTTAAGGACAATCAGACTGTACCGGGATACAAATAGCAAAATATACTACCTTAAAGAGACGTGGGTGAATGAAGGACACATGACAAGTATGGCGTAACACGACTTTTAACACTGAAAGACAAGCATTTTTGCAAGGTATGTGTGCTGGTTTTCAAACATCCCAGTGAAGAAGGTCGAAGGTCTTTCATTATAAACTTGTTTCAGTTTCATTGCTCATTCATTCAGTTAAAACTTGCTCAGTTTCATTATAAACTTCATTATTTCTGCATGCCTTCATATGCTTATTTGTATGATTTTATCTATCTTCCTGACCATTATTATGACAATTATTATGTTCTATATAAGTACACGTAGGAGGTTTTAAACAATTTATAAGATCCACATGGATCTATAATGAAAGGGAAGAGCAGGACATTTGAAGTTATACATAAGATCATCATCATCAGCATCATCATTATTCAGGAGCATTATAATATACGAATTTCTCAGTAGTTATAGGTTAAAGAGCATTCGGACTGATAGGTCTTCAGTAACTGGTACACTATACCATAAGTACATTGTTGTAGAGGCTTCGTGTTGCCAAATTGGACGGAAGGAATGAAGAGGGGGACCAAAAGACAAACAGATCTGGCTAGTCCTGTATAAGCTACCGGCAACCTGGTGTTCCTGGGAATTGACAAGACGCTCACGAGAAGGAACGGGGTCTCAGCAATCCCACCAAGCATCGCATAAAGGTATTTTAAAAGGCAATGCTTTACTGTCCTTTTGCAAGGTACTAATCACCGTCATCTAGTCACAAAATCTAGAAGTAAATGAAGTAAAATACATTAAAGGAAATGAGAGAAGATAAGAAATTATGGTCAGCAAATTCTTCTAGAGGAAGAACCACTCTAACATTCGTCTACAGTGGCGAAACCCACAATCAAGAAGCGAAACCAAATTCAAGATTCACACATTTTGCCTATTTTTTTCTGGAAGGCTCGAAGAGCGAATTTTCATACCTTAAATATCTAAGTGGCCATCTTGTGGCCATAATTGACCACTACCGAGTGGATAATTATATTGGGAGGCTAGAAGGCGAATGAAAATGTTTTCAATTGTATAGAACATTATAATAAATAAATGTATGAATGAGTCAGCAAATGAGTGAATGAGTGAATGGACGGATGGACCGATGGACGGATGGACGGAAGGACGGATGGACCGATGAACCGATGGACGGATGGACCGATGGACCGATGGACGGATGGATGGACCGATGGACGGATGGTCCGATGTACGGATGGACCGATGGACGGATGGACGGATTGACGGATGGACCGTTGGACGTATGGACGGATGGACCGATGGACGGATGGACGGATGGATGGATGGATGGATGGAGAATGAATGAATGAATGAATGAATGAATGAATGAATGAATGAATGAATGAATGAATGAATACACTACCTAGGTGGCTGAGAAGGAAAAACTGACTACATTTAAGTCTTCAGCACCTACGTGTAGGTATTTCCAGTAAAATGTCGATTCCAAATATTTGAGTTAAATGTTTCCTTTACACTAGGGAAGGTAAACATAGCTCCTTATTGATTATAGGTTACCAAGGAAGAGGGACACAGCACAATGTGTCATATAGGTCTATTGTGGCTACCATCCCCAAGAGGAAAGTATGAATTGAAGGTACCACAGGAGGCTATAGATCGCAGCCACGGAAGTTCCTAACAGCTCCGGCCAACCTAGAAAACCCGTCAACCAAGCACTGTCTAGGGAAGTACCATAACCTTTAAGAGAGCATGCTCACCGATATTCGACATCGATATACCCCACAAAACCTACTCTTGAATGATGAGAAGAGAAGGAAACGAAACAGAAAGTATGAAAAGAAAATAGTGGTAGATGATAAATCACCCCAACATTCAGCCAGCAACCAGGAAAATAACAACACGACAATCCAAAACTCAGAATGGTGATCACCAGGAATCAAACCCGGAAGCTCCTGAATGCTGTGAGACACTCACGTTTACTTGGAGCTATGTCGCTCGAAAAAATCGCTCCTTGATTTCATTCCTTTTGCTCTGTTGTTGTAATCACCACATAGAAAAAGCTATGTCCGTGATCTGAAGGTTTTTTCCGACGTATTGTCTGCACACAGAGGTATGTGCATGAAACGTGTAGATAATTGAACCCATCACAACACAGATGTCATCGCGGGTTGCGTGAATGCTAGGGAAGGGAAAGCAGGAAAAAAAAAGTGGAATCTCTGCTTGTGGTGTTTGTACTAGTCCCGATCTAGGGGTGTGGGGTGACGTCAGTTCCAGACATCGGCACCCCCTCCTCCCTCCAACCCTAGCAACTAAATCACACGGCGAAATTCACTTCCACCGAACCGAGTCAGGCTTCTACGGTCGATGCAAGAAAGACGCAAGACAAAACCAAACGGTGCCACTAAAACTCTGCGCACATATTTCAGACATCGTCAACAATGCCACTAACCTCAAGATTTACGTGATGTGCCTTCTCTTTCGTTCAGTTCACCACTGCTTCTCTAAATAATGAAAAGGAACTCGGAGAGCAAGCAAATAATGCTTTGAACAGAGCCCAGTAAGTGGAATATCTATCTCATAAAAGTTTATGGGTAAGGACTATGATATTACCATAAATATAATAGCGCTATTCAAATTAAAATGATTCAAAATAACAAATACAGCTTACTTGCTTGTTTCAAATGAAATCGCCTCTTTAAATATAAGTAGTTTTCTATTTCCAATGAGTTCACATGAGAGGAAAAAAATGGGACAGGAATTTGGGACTATTCGTAGTTAAATTTGTCTCCCTCTTAATCAGCCACATGTTTGGGCACAATTTGGGACAGGAATTCTTTATCCCAAGTTAGTTTATCTCCGTCTTCATCAGTCACACGTTTGGGCGCAATTTGGTACGGGATTTCTATGTTTGAGAAGGGATGCACGTTGACTTTTCGAAGATCCATGTCGAGAAGCCAGAAGTAACAAATTCGTTGTATGTTGATTTGTTTCTTGATGATCGTGCTTGATTAAATAAGAGTCATGATGAGCTTCTTGGTTCCAATGCGTGGTTCGGAATAAAGTTTCGGAGAAGTCAAATATTTTAACTATTAAACTGTATTATTTAGATTACATTTTACTTGAACTTCCTTTCCCAGTCACTTCCAACATATCGATAAATTCTTACTTTGTTATATTTAAACAGATTCAAACTATTACTTAAATGTTCTTGATCTTGCACCACTATTCATCACACTCACCATTACAAAACATCTCTCTATACCAACATTATTGATTTTTCGTAACTATCGTTACTCCTCTCTTAATTTTGTGATTGGCCGATTTGATTTCCCGTCACAACATTACGTCATACAATTATTACTACGGCCAATCCCAAAATTACATATATTTTGACTTAATTAAATGACTAAATAGATTTACATAATCATCCTCCTTTATAGACTTTTCATTCCTCCTCCAGACATAATCCAAAACTGCTGTTGCAAAAACCACATCATGGTCTTGCGCCATTAAATATACACAACATGCAAATACTAATCTATTAAAAATTAGGCGGTTATCACTTGAAATAACTGTGTGTCCTAATGAGTTTAACCCCTTTATGGCGTAAGTTTTTGTCCACTCATACAAAACGTGTGAGAGGATGATATTCATCTTGGACTCCAACTGACCGATACTGATAAATTTTCCTTGGAAGCACACTTCTTCCCTATGGACATGGGAGGTGAAATATTTAAAAAAAAATTGTATTATTTGTGATTTTTTAAGGGAGATTTCACATTTGTGCCATCCGATATTAATTAACTTCCTTGAATCGGATATCACTATCATTATGTCTTATTTAATTTAGAATAAAGCAGAATTTTAATTCCTCCAACCCAAAGAGACATTTTAAAATATTTTAAAATTGAGTTAATGGAAATGCGGATTAAACTCTGGTCATGGCGTATTCCCCTCCAATTTCGCTGGGCTTCAATATTTACTTTCGTGTAATTTTTTATAGTCGTTTACACTTGGAATTCAAAACCTCTCAAAAATGGTATGCTGCTTAGCAGATTTAATAATCTTTGACCACAGTTACTTTAAATACTTAATTTGGAACTATAAAATTCAAATCAACTTTCCTTAATTAAACTCATTTTTCAACAATAATGTACCTTACAACTTACAAAAACTACTATCACTTTTTTATCCTTTATGTAGAAAGCTGCACTGTTTAACACATCTGGTCAAGCTTCGTATGGTGTTTTCTATAAGTATCTATAATAAGTATATTCCACTAAGAAATTCACTATCATGTCTTCACTGGACTTACACGTTTTGAGAATCCAAGAAAGAGAAAATGCAGTTATTGTTTCTTGGATCCTTAATTTTTGATCTATGACCTGAAAATCGATAAAATTGATGAAATTGAAATCCAAGAGCTGAAAAAAACTCTGTAAAATCCCGAAAAGCAGCATAGACATTTCTCACTCTCCCTCCCAAAAATTCCTAAAGCCATATGGTACATCTTACAACCACTTTATTGTTGGATATAAGTGCCTACTTAGTGTCATAAATCAACAAAACATAAAAAAATCTACACTCTCACTGCACATCTGCCGATCACACTATAGAGCCATTTCTGTTAATTGCATAGGGGCCTGTAGTCCATGTAGGGTTATTTTCTTCTTTATCTACGCATTTGCGGGCTTTCTTAATGTATGGGGCATACACTACATTTTAGATTGATGTTATTCTTCTCCAAAGAAAAGTAGCACCAAAGTTAAAATATTGAAACCTTCTTGGCATTCATTTTGTGATATAACACAACTACCTTTATATCTCGTCAGGAGATTGATCCTTGTTACTCTATAGTTGGATAGTCTGTAAACAACACACAGTTTCCGACATATAACTTGGTTACTGATCTGGTGATTCTAGTACTTATCCATGAAATCATCACCATAGCCATCACCTATCAATGTCTTCAAAGTAAAGCTATGTTAGTAGGCTTGAGGCAGAATGTCATTCTTTCTGTATCTTCCTCTCTAGCTTAGGCTGTCCGATTTATCTTCGTGTTTATCTTCACTGATGCGGCGTCAACCAGACAGCCTAGACTACAATGACACCGTCTGCAGAAGACTCAAGAACAATATCTTCCTCTGTCAACATTCTAATTTCCTGTTGCTTTGCTGGTCATCTTTAGACGTGATGCAGTGCTCGTTAAAGTGGTCTTTGAGGTTCCTTTATAATCCTATAGATACATTAGAGCGAGACAACACGCTATTATCTCGCTAGATAGCCTTCGAAAGCCCGAAATTTTGCGAGCAAAATCTACAGATTTTCGTACTACATGTCATTATTATGACAGAAGGTGCACTATAAAGCAAATTTATGAAAATGGATAATATTTCAGAAGATTATAACAAAAATAAAGCCAAAAAAAATAGCAACGAAAGGAAAACGACATAATATTCAACACAGTTATAAATGGTACAATGGTGCTACAATTTATTTAAAATATTTGAAGGTGACATCTTTATGTACATCACATATCAAGGAATGGAAAATAGCATTAGAAGAAACAATGCAAACGGCAGCTGTAGGAGTATTAAAACACATACAGGAAATATGATCTGAAGCGTTCCTGGCGACATGTATGTTCTAGACGTTCTCGGGCTTCGAGCCAGGTATAGTGATTTAGAGCCATCGACGTTTCGGCAGTGTGCATCGCTCCCATCATCAGGATGCACACTCCCGAAAGGCCACGCCGTGGCTCAGTGGTTAGACCGCTTGGCTCTCACCAAGGCGGCCCGGGTTCGATCCCAGGCGACAGCAAAGTGGGATTTGTGGTGGACAACACGGCGTTGGGGCGGGTTTTCTCCGGGACCTCCGGTTTCCCCCGCCATCTTATTCCACCGGTGCTCCATCTTCATCTCATGTATCATCAGTGTCATCGCCTGCGGTGCCGTATGTAGTAAAAGCGGGCGTTAAACACTACACACACACACACACACACACACACACACACACACACACACACACACACACACAAACTCGAAACGTCGATGGCTCTACATCACTATACCTGGCTCGAAGCCCGAGAACGTCTAGAACATATAGGAAAAATAATACTACATACTTACCACTGCATAACGTGGTATCAAATAGATTTCTTTATGAAAGCGAAGTTTGGATTTCCTTAGAAGCAAATATATGAAGAACAAAAACGTGGGAAATGTATTTAAATCACCTCTGCCATTGAACCTGATTAACAGAGTAAGAAGCCAGAATGTCAGTCGAGAATTTCAAATAACAAAACTACGAGAACTGAAATGATTATAACATGTTAAAAGAAATGGTATAGGCAATCAGAAGAAGCCTCAGGAACATCTACCATAGCATTAATTTTATCTCTTAAGGGAAGAGATATGTGGGTCAACCAAAGAAGGAAGAGCAAAATAGCTTTATTAGCTCTTTTTGATACCAAAACGAGAAACTCTAGCGTTGAATTTGAAATAAAAAGAAGGTAAAATATTACTAGAACTGCAGAGGATTACAAAGGTATTCACCGTACAAATATGTAGGAAATTATTATTGTTTTTGATTCTGTAAAGTGCAACTGGATTCCCCAAATATGCTTACAACATAACCTGTTATATCTACGTTTCGAAATATTGAACATTATCAAAATTGTGTACTGGAGCTAATGCTATGAGGAAAATAATTTTATTTTATTACAATAGATTTCATTATATCAGATTACATTGTGAATTGCGTTCTGACCCAAGGTTATCGGGACTGCAGTTCTAACAGTAAACAAATGAGCCTCGTGCTTGCCCAGGGTAACGCTATAGGGAACCTTCTAGGAGTTTCGTTCATCTCAAACGTTAGCGTATACACGCAAGTATAATGAAGGTCAGCGGATGAGTATTTGAGCCTAACGAGAGTTGGCCAGTGCTAGCTGCGACGAGAGACTTGGTGAGGACTGTGGTGCTTTATACGCGATTGGGAGTTTGTTGTGTTTGACTCCCCTTCGAGTGACCCTCTGGAAGTTTAGGCTACATTGGGTGCATTCTGTACACCGCCATGGTGTAGAAAAAGAAAACAAAGTGGGTAAAAAGAAGTGGAGTGACAGAGAATACAGGAACCAGTTTACATTGGTGGTGAAAATGTGAGCTAAGCAAAGTCCAGATGAAATTACGAATTTCCATTGTCGTTTACAAAATTACGATGAAAAGTGATTGAAGTGACAGCTTAAAAACAGTACTGTTTATTTAATTTAAGCTGTATACAGGCTAACATTTGGGATTGATAGAGTCGACATCAAAAATTCAATGTCATGGCCGGGATCTGAAACACGGATCTCCTGGTTTCCGTCCAGTCGCTCTTACCCATTGAGCTAGCATGGCCAAGTTGCCGTCATGATATTAAATTCTCCAATTGCCTCGTATATTTTCCCGGTAAAACCACTAGGGGCTCTCGCATCCGAGGTACACCGTATTTTAATTGGGGAATTTAATATCATGACGGCAACTTGGCCATAGTAGCTCAATGGGTAAGGGTGACTGGACGGAACCAGTAGATCGTGGCTCAAATCCCAGCCATGACATTGAATTTTTCATATCGACTCTATCAACAGCACTGTTTATTCTTAGGTTTAAAACCGGCTGCATGTGTAACCATTGTTTTGGTTTAGGCCCCGAGAGTTGAAAAATGTTTAAATATGTGGTTTAAAATTATATGAATCGGTTAAAATGAATAAGAAAGGAAATTGTTAAAATTCAAGTCATGAGATGACGCAACATGTATGTGATATGATGAGATGTTTTATCGTTGGTAGTTTTAAAATTGATATTGGCTGGCCCCGTAGCTCAGTCCGTAGAGCACCTGCCTGTTGTGCTAGGGTTCCCGGGTTCGATTCCCGGCGGTGAGGGTGGGGATTTTTCTCCGACCAAGACAATTCCCCATCTTTCCCAGAGTCTGGAAGTATGAATGAGAGTGTGAATGTGTGTGAATGTGTGAACGGCCGCGATATGACCATAGCAGTTAAAGGCGGGGTATAAATGGAACAAGGAAAAAAATTCATATTATGTAATGTGTGACGTGGACCAGTAAAAATTAAATGTGATTGATAGTGATGGAAAGGAGACAAGGAAAAGTCAATAATTTTGGTAAAAGAGCTAGGAAAGAAGGCGTCTTTTGATGGAAGAATGGATGGTAAACAGAGGTAAATATAGTACCGCGACGAAACCTTGCAAAAGAGTTAATATCCGTTTTCTGTTAATTGTAATCAAGGTATACAGTAATCCTGTCAAGTTTTATACAAAAATTTGGATAATTTAATGTAAATTAAATTAAAAATCTTTATATTTTTAAAGTAAAAAGAAATTATTGGTATCGAAGTTTATTTAGAAAATGTATCCTTTCACTCGAGACCACGTCTGAAAATTAAAGAGTTCTCGTAGCTAAGACTGAAGCAGATCCGGAGATATTTTAAATTCATCCATTCATCGGAGTGCCATATAGAACCAAGAAGAGTTAGCAACTTGCGGCTTCGTCACTGTCTTCCCGGTGGGCTGAATACAACCCACAACCTCAGTCAAAACGCGGGACGACAACAGGTGAGAATAATCCCGTTCCACATGATCGGCGCAGACTCCGAGAACACCACCTTCCCATCATCAGCACCAAACCTCCCGCTACAGATGTTACCTTTGCTGGCATAAAACATGTTTAATTCTTTGTAGCTAAAATTCTAGATTGGGGAAGAGACCACCAAACTGAAAGTCGTTGTAATCAAAGACAATACCAGGGCCTAATTCTAATGACATATAATATTTTAATTGTTTTATTATGTCGTTGCTTATCATAGAACCTGGTGTAAAGATATATGTTCATTACTCGTGTTTAATTTATATCTTTTCTATTTAAGGAAAGCTTGTTTTCGAGTTTTGTTATTATTCTCTTGTTTTATTGCCATTTGAATCTCTATTAACTAAACACTTTCTTCCTTTTACTTTGAGTAAATAAAGAATTTTAAATTATTACCAATAACTTCTCACAATACATAAATTACATATTAGAGTATGAAATGTTCGTAATTTATAATTCTTTGCAGGCATCCTTTAGGAAAAACAAAATCGTTCCTGCATAATGGTTATTCCGAGAAGGTTTGCTTTGCTATGGAGTGGTGACCACTCTCCTGGAAGCAATATAATTGCAGATATACACCCAAACTAGGAATGAGACAGGCCTGTTTCCCTTTTTCGCGTTAATGAATGCGTATAACCAAGTTTCCAACTGTCCTTGTTTATGTGGTAGCATAGTTCTGATAAATTAAGAGCGTTAACTATGCAGCTTTGTAAGGCCTTCTTAAAAAATCTTAATGTTATTTTCACGTTCTTCAGACAATAAGGAATAAATGTATTCTTCAGTTTGTTTTCTAAATTATCCTTATATTTAATTGTTCTACTTATATAGTACTTTTATCCGTGTACAATTTAATTTATAAATTTGTTCACAATTATTATAATAATAGATTAAGTAAAACTCAAGTTTGTAATTAGTGTAGTAAACTTAGTTATTTTGAAATGTTTTTATGTAGGTACTGCTGCAAACCCGCATACCAGTGTTAAATTGATTGGGTTCTAATTGTAGCTATGAGTTCTCTTATCCTCAGGTGAATGGTTGTAGCAAATGGATGTTTGTGGTTGTTGGCTACTCAGTCGTATAAATAACACTTTGTTTGTTGCAGAATTATTCGGTTTAATTCCTACTAAGTTTGCTTATCGACTAGGATCGGTGACTACCTGTTAGTAAAATTCCTAACATAAATTCAATTTTACTTGAAACCCTGGATTACTTGTTTAAAGTTACGTCCGCGAGGTTTCTATTTCTTCTTTATACGGCGACTACCTGTTCTAATAAACTTCTAATGCTGCTTCCACTTACGCTGTTTGCACTATTCTTAACTTCCCTACATTTCAGACTTATAAATCTTCGCTTCTCTTCTTAACGCGCATGAGCACGTCCTTCCTGTCGTAGTATCACCTTTGAAGTAAATTTTTCTTACTTCACGATTCAGTTCGAACCTTATTCTGACCCCCTCTCTAACTTTATCACATGACCAAACTAGCTCACCCTTCTCAAATGTTACATTATTATGGTTTTCTCATTTATTTCGAATTTTCGCATTGGTTTGCAAAATTCATCTAACTCATTGACGTTCAGCCCACCCTGAGTTGGGGAACGCCTACCCTGAGTTGTTTGTAATGGTATACATCGTTATCAAATCAGCGAAGTAAGTCCCTTTAGCGTTCATGCTCAACTGCATTTTGAAAGTCCTTTGTCCCAACACATTCCTGGCTGAACGTTTACTATAGTTCTCAGACATGAACTGTTCCTAGCACAAAGAAGATAACGGCCCTCCCTTCCTGTCTCTCCGAAATGTACACATTTTTACAAGAATATTTTCTTTTCCTTTCCTGGATGTTAGTATGTATGCTATATTAAATTATATTCTTCCCTTTTTTATTCTTTAAGTCAACTCCTATTTTAATGATTACTCTATCCATTCTAATTTCATATTATTATAACAAGATTTTTATATTAGCTTAGCAAAGCATTTTTATTAATTTATCTTCTTTTTTAATTATCTGATTTCGATTAATTCGCCGCCTCCTAATCGCTGCCTGATACTGCGGTAACAGTACTCAAAATTCTGGCTCCACACATCACCACCAACTTTCTTCCGAGCAGGTCATACTGCATTGAGAATTAATGAATGAATAAGTGACATCCCGTTATTCAAGTTATAGTTGACTTAGCAGAATGAGGATTCAATGCCAAAACATTCGGGTCAAGTGGTTGGCTTCCGCATTTATTTTATTGAGGTTTGCTTCGTCCAAAACGAACAAATGTAAGAACAGTGGTTTTGAAAATTCTAGTTGCATTTCCACATCATTTCTATGCGACCACATTAACTGAACATTCATTTTGATAGCTGAATCATTAAATCAAGAGGAAATCCGCCTATTTTACTTGAGTCCCAGGTTAGATATTATAGGTTATATAGGTTAGATAGGTTAGATATAAAATTAGGGAACTAAAAGAGCAACTTTAGGTGATTTTCTATGACAATGGAATGCTGAACTGGATATGCTTAACATTTTAGAAGCACATTTGAGAAGTCTCAAAAGATGTATTTCTGTAGGGCCTATTCTGTGTGTATGTGTATGTGTGTGCGTGTGTGGGCTCGTGCGCGCGCGTGTAAAATGTAACAATTCTTTCGTCTACTAAATTTGGTTGTGAACTGCACAACCTTTGGCCTAAAAGTAGTGTCACAGAAAGTAATCGAGCGGGATGACTCAGGAGGTTTCCTCTGTAGCCCGCACTCAGGAGGACCGAGATCAATTATGGCGTACCTGACTCCAGTTTTTTCAGGGATTTCTCCGGGTCGCCAGGAGAATGCTGGGATGGTTAATTACATCCCTGGAATATCCAGTTCCTCCATTTCATCTCCACTATCACTTCATATCATCTCTCATCTGGTAGTATCGTTCATGGTAGAAGGGTCGGCTGGTGTCTCGGCGCTGCATGGCAGGATGATATGCTCCTAGTAAACCTCCGGTGGGACAATCTCCACAGTCTCCGAACCGGCCTAGTGGGTCGTTTAGGAACGCGGTAGGGAGATGCCTGTTGTACAAACCTGCCGGGAGTTTTCCGAGCTCTGGCATGGCGTTCTCCGGTCTCAGAGGCCGTCTTAGTTGTTAGACTGCTTGGTTCTCACCAAGGCGGCCCGGGTTCGATCCTAGGTGACCGCAAAGTGAGAGTTGTAGTGGACAAACGGTACTGGGGAGCGCTTTTACCGGGAGCTCCGGTTTCCCCCGCCATCTAATTCCACCGGTGCTCCATCTTCATCTCATGTATCATCAGTATCACCGCCTGTGGTGACGCATGTAGTAAAAGTGGACTTAAATACTATACATTTCATTTCATTTCCGATCTGCGAGTCGGTCTGGTGGACTGTTTCAGGGCCACCGTAGGAAGGATGTTCGTTGTCTGTTTTCAGCCAAATGTCACTTTTTATTAAAACGAAATATGTAAATGTGTAAGACATTTTACCTCGATTAACAAGAACTACAGATAACAATAAGGTTTTTAAGAATAATTTGTAGAAGAATGAGTATAGAAAATCACGCGTATACAAATTTAGACTTCTATCTAGGTACCTAGCTATTATTTCAGACAAATCCTGCGGCCAGAGTAGGATGTTAATAAACTATTTGGAATAACACTTAGATATTTCTTGTTGCATCCGCAAATAACTTGTCTAGATGCTGTGTTGGAGTAATGCCATATTGTTCAACACTTCAAGCGGGGTTGTACCGCGGCCAGCCATCAAACTTGTCTGAGTTCACTTGCCAGAAATCAAGGCGGAAGATCACTACGCCACCTGCCGTAACATCATCATCGCCTACAACCTGAATAGCATTAGGAACGGGCCGACCATCTGCCTCTTCTTGTTGTTTGTTTATAGGCTGTTTGAAAATAAATTAAAACATAATAATATCGACAAGCATCAAGGAGTGCACAATTAGCCACAGGATGGATGCCTCATGAAGTGAATTAATGCTGCCGGGACTCTTGTCCCATTGAATTTAACGCGTAATTTCACTTTTCGTTCCTTTCGGGTGAGGAATAACAGGTTTCTCGAAGGGGGGAGGGGCAACACGCGGCAGGAATGTAGGCAGCTCAAGTCATTTCATAATACTCAAGCTATGTATGTAATACCTTCCTTCTTAAGTAAGCATGTTCTGTGGTATCATTACAACTCTCTACCTTTTTTATTTTTTCTTAACAGATAATGGTCGTAGGTTCGATAAGTTTAAAAACACAATTTAATTTCAATATTCTTTCCCTGAATAATAGATCGTCTGCAGTATATAAACGAAAAGCAGATTGGCTCAAAAATTCAAAACGTGTAAATGTCGTACGTTTAATCCATAATGCCTGTCAGACACGTAAACCCTATCTCGTTAAGATATACATTCGTTCTGTTTTTATACATTGGTGACCTTTTTACTCCTCCGAAAGGTATCACATTAAATATTGCTGGCTTTCACTTTAGAAAACATTTCTGATTAGCCGTTAGGTTGACTTTGGGTTTACTTGTGTAATTTCTAGATAGACACACTCATCCTCTTTTAGACATTCACGAACTTAAAATCTCTATACGCCCTAGGGAATATAGTAACAATTAGAAAGACCTTCCCTTCCAAAAGAAAATCGAAGCCAGGATGTCTTAGGATTAGGACTAGGATTACTACGAAGGGGATTCAGCACCAAAAGCCGTGGTTTATTGTTAATGTTAATGCCAGAAGTTCTACTCCCATTAGTCCTGGACCCGTAGGACGAAGGACCCGGGCATCCTTCAACCAGAGGGTTACCGAGCTGTCCCAAAAGGGCGCCGGCGCCTCCGTGGGGCTTTCCATAGGGCAAGACCTAGAGACTAACAAGCCCCCCCCCATCTGGTCCTGTGGACTCAAGACGGGATGGAAGTGGATACACCACTTATGCTGGCCAACTCCAAAAGGGGAAGACTACCGATATGACCTCGGTGGGGGTGCCAGGTGATCCAGCACACCTTCTACTAGCTATGCTGGCTAGTACGCAGGAATATTAATGGCTTCCCTCAAACTCTGTCCGGAGACGTACGCGATCTCCCACGGCTATCGGGAACCACTGCCTCTCGAGTCCAACCCAATCCGAACAACTCCCAATCAGAGAGGGGCTCGAATGTTCGGCCCGAGGTTCCTCTAGTAACGTCAGATGTACCACGACTGCTAGGGGTCCGCAGCGTCCGCACCACGGCAACTAAAGGGGACGGGTTCCCTCCTCTACGGGGCGTGGCTTATTGTATCTAAGCCCCAAGTGGGGCATCCTCGGAAGGAAGGATGGGGAGAGAGGAGACAGAGGGTGGCCGACCCAAGGAATCACGACAGCTCCGAGATACCCGCAGAAACTTCTACCCTGAAAGAGACTACCAGATGAGAGATGATGCGAAGTGACAATGCAGATGAAATGGAGTGACAGGAAATTTGAAATTCGGATGATGCAATTAACCTATCCAGCGTTCATTCGCATGGCGACCTGGGAAAACCCCCGAAAAACCCATGGTTCAGGTAGGTCGGTCATGGAACCCGAACCCGGGCCTCCCGAATGTGGGCCTAGAATAAACCAACCAAACCAGCCCGTTCAGGATCTCTTGGTTGAGTTGAAAGAATGGTGATTAATCTAAGTTATCAGCAATAATTATTTTAAATATTCCACAACTTGTCATTCATACCTAAAAATGGAATAATAATATTGACTTTTACGAGGGCTGTTCAATAAAGGATGATCATAATCTTTTTTTGACAACGTACGTTTACTCATCCTCATAATTTTAATGGTTCTTCTCAAAATAGTCTTCCCTGAATGCGATGTACTTGTCCCAGCGTTTCTGCCAGTCTTCAAAGACATGCTGGAAACCATTTTTTCATAGATCCTTCAAAATCGTCTCCGCAGCCTTCACCACTGCTTCTTATGATGGATAATGCCTCCCACGAAGGCGTTTCTTCAAGTTAGGGAGTAGACAAAAGTCACATGGGGCTAAATCCGGACTAAAGGGAGAGTGAGGAATGCACTTCACGTTGATTTTTGCATGATATTCATCAACAATATTGGCAATGTGTGGCCGCGCACTATCGTGGTGCAGCATCTAGCCTGCTTCACGGAAATGTGCTCTTTTGCTGCTGATATAGCCTTGCAATGTTTTCAAGACATACCTGTAGTATTGTCCAGTTACTGATGTGTGTGCAGGTACAACATGCTGATAAACCATTCCATGAATATCAAAGAATGAGATGACCATAACTTTCCCAGCAGAAGCAACCACTTTTGTTCTTTTGAAGGTTGGTAATGAACGAGATTTCCACCTGAGCTTTGCTGTTTGCTCTCAGGATCAAAATGATGTAGCCAAGTTTCATCAGCAGTGATTTACGTTTGAAAGAAACTCCGGATCTTCCTCTAATATCAACTATATCTGCATGTTACCTCCATTGTAGCGGTAGGCTATACCGAACTTGTCTGAACTTGCCTGGTTCTCACAGGCGGGAACCAGGAGTACCAACAATGAAACTATGATCGTGTGTTTGTTTCACATTAAGCTAGCAGAAAATAATAATATTAAATTTTAGTGCGAACAATTAGGACCGTAAAAAAATTATGATCATTCTTTATTGAACAGCTCTCGTAGTGGAAAAAATAATGAACACCTTTGCTTAAAACAAACTATGTTTTCTTATGTGATGATGCATATAGATAGTGTTTAATGAACATAATTTTAGCTTTTAGGACTATGAATCCCAAGCTTCCTAAATGTGTTCTAAAATTAGATATGCATTATAATACATTTAAATAAATAGATTAAAACTCTCAGATAGTTTTAATTGAATAACTAGGTTTAAAAATCTAATGTAAGTACATACAATCATAAATTTAATTGTAAAACCGCAAAGCTTAAAATTTATTCGTTGCAACTTTTGTAAATTTCTAAATTATTTATATTTGTCAATTGAGCAATGATACCACTTTGCCTTAGTTAATGTCACAAATATCTACATTTTCTCTAATAAAGCGTGAAACAGTTTCTGAATCCTAATCATTTATTTCTCATTTTTCTTATTTATATTAGTTTCCAATATAATTTCAACTATCCCTGTAAAGTGCAAAAATCTGGTTCTCCTTAAACAATCTAAGCCTAATATGTTTAAACCTGAAAATTTATTATTTACATTACAACATAATGATATCCACAGTAATTCAGTAAATCTGATAGGATTACATTTGGACACCAGACTAACATGGGAAACACACATACTTTAGCTTTGTAAAAAGTTCGCTAGAATCTGGTATCTTCTAGGGAAACTAAAGAAATGTGTTAGTCGAGATATGTTAATAACATCTTACTCTGCCTTCTTTCATCCACATATACTGTATGGGTTTAGGCTTTGGGGTAATTGTACTGCCTCGAAAAAATGCATTCATGTGGTAAAAGGAATCTCTCATACTAATTCTAGGATTAGGACAACAGGATACATGTAAGCCTAGCTTTATAGACCTTAAGATAATGACTTTACCATCAATGTATATATACCAGTATCATACACGTTAAAGAAAATCAAAACTTATTTATAAATCATTCCTCAGTACAGTTATGACACTCGATGCAAACATAATTTAGATACACCCCACAGCCGATTGAGCAAGACCATAAATAGCCACTGTTATCAACAGTTAAAATTATTCAATAAGTTTCCTCTGGAAATAAAAGAACTTCCACAAAACAGATTTTTATAGTGTTAAAAACTAGTTTAAACAAAAAGAATTTTATACTGTACAAGCATACTTAGAATATAACATACATGCTAGTGAATTTATGTAACACTTTTGTAAATTATAGTAGTAGGTACCTAATTGTTTAATTTTATTATTACTATAGTAAAGTTATTAACTTACGATAACTACCTTAAGCCATGCAAATAATCTGATTTCACCTAGAATTTTATGTGCATTAATTTGTAAACCTTCTGTACTTGTAAATACATTGTAAATACTTTTTATAACTGACGAAACCTATTGCTTCATGTAAGATTAAGGGTGAATAAAGGATTATGATTATAATAAGATGATAATATAACGGCATCTGAAAATCAAATATTGTTACCTGATTTTCGTAGTTTTGCATATGGAAATTATTAATAAATAATAATTGAAAGCAGTGGACTACACTAGAAACATAAATCACCTCGCAAATGTTTCACAGAGCTTAACAAAAAGTGTGTAAGAAGGTACCGAGTGTGTAAGAAGTTATCAAGCTACTTTATATATTCTTCAGTACAGAAATTCGTAAACAATTAACCCATATTTTTTGCGTGTTTTTACTTTCTTATATTTGTTACTTTGTTAACGTATAGGTATGATTTTAATTAGTATTATGCTAGTATCTAATCAGAATCTTCTTCATTACTGGTAACTGAAATCACCATAGATTCTACAATGTCCGTACTTCGATAATGCTTCCTTTACAAATGTTCTCATATAACTGGCCCAATAACTTCACTTTTCATGTGTTTCGCTGAGAGAAAGAAGGCCCACGGCTAGCTTGCATGTAATGTTAATCTGACAACGCCGTAAGCACTGTCTAGCACGCGACGGTTTAAACACTCCTTGTTACTCCCGTTACTCTCAAACATTTTCAAAATGACTGTAGATCAAAGCTGCGTTTTTGAAGATGCTATTTAGTTTTTCACTCAACTCTTAGGATAAATTTTTGGTACATACCCCATGCTTTTATTCAGTTTTAGAAAAGCTGTCCAATTACACAAAGGCTGCAATCTGTATTAGTACTTTTATTTAGTTCTAACACTTCAGATAGCAGACTTGTTTTATCTGAAACACGTGTGATCAATCACAAATAACAATTACAGAAAAGCATCAAAATGTTATGGTAAGAATAGAATCAAAATATTAGTAGATACATGAAACCGTTCCTCGTACATTTTTTATCCAATATACTTTTAGTTTTTGAGAAAATATTTGATATACCAAAGCACTTGAAACATTCTAATATCACACTGCCTATGTTTCTTCGTGAAGGTTAAGGTGGGTGTTAGCCCGCCTCGTTAGCGTGGTGGCAGCGTGTCTGCGTCACGTACAAAAGGTCTCGAGTTCGAATGTCGGTCAGGATGAGTTGCCTGGATAAGGCTTTTTCCAGGGTTTTCCCTTATCCTGAAAGACGAATGTCGGGTAACTCTAAGCTCTATGGACCCCGGGGTCATTTGAGCATCATTTCACCCATTCCATTTATCGTCCGATACGACTTAGCATTGGAGGAAGTAAATTACAAAAAAGTGGTTGTTATTAAACTATTAATATTAGATATAACATTTTATGAAAAACTCTATTTTATAACATGTATATATTTAAGTTTTAAAACGGTATAAGTTTCTAAACTATATAATAATAGGGGAAAAGGATTATTTTAATATAATTGTTGTTGGCTACAAAATAGTTTCTAGTTTTCCTTCAGAAGCGTTTTACCTTCAGTTATTCGATGGAAATTAATCATTTCTTCACACTAGCCGTATAGGTATAGGCTAAAGTTTTTGATAGATAGAGGCGACATGAAAAATTCAATGCCATGGCCGGGATTTGAACCACAGATCTCCTGGTTTGCGTCCAGTTGCTCTAACCCTTGAGCTACCATGGCCAACGTGCCACCCTGACATTAAATTCTACATTTGAATGCTCTCGCATTCGAGATACACTCTAGTAGTTTACCGGAGAAATATATGAGTCAAATGGAGAATTTAATGTCAGGACGGCACGTTGGCCACGGTAGCTCAAGGGTTAGAGTGACTGGATAGAAACCAGGAGATCCGTGGTTCAAATCCCGGCCATGGCGTTGAATTTTTCATGTTGACTCTATCTAGCGTTTTAGCTATTTATATCCCCCCACATTACATGAAAGTATTATGTGTATATCTCTTATGTTAATTTCTAAGCTGCAAATTAAACATGTTATTTCAGTTTTCAGTATTACTTTATGTAACCATGTTTAACTGTACCATGATTTTAAGTTCAACCCGTTACCTGAAGCTTTGCTCATTTGTGGTTTTCTGAAGCGATTACTTGTTATAATCAATTGATTATTATTATTATTATTATTATTATTATTATTATTATTATTATTATTATTATTATTATTATTATTATTATTATTATTATTATTATTATTATTATTATTATTATTATTATTATTATTATTATTATTATTATTATTATTATTATTATTATTATTATTATTATTATTATTATTATTATTATTATTATTATTATTATTATTATTATTATTATTATTATTATTATTATTATTATTATTATTATTATTATTATTATTATTATTATTATTATTATTATTATTATTATTATTATTATTATTATTATTATTATTATTATTATTATTATTATTATTATTATTATTATTATTATTATTATTATTATTATTATTATTATTATTATTATTATTATTATTATTATTATTATTATTATTATTATTATTATTATTATTATTATTATTATTATTATTATTATTATTATTATTATTATTATTATTATTATTATTATTATTATTATTATTATTATTATTATTATTATTATTATTATTATTATTATTATTATTACTATTATTACTATTATTATTATTATATTATTATTGTTATCGTTATCGTTATCGTTATCGTTATCGTTATCGTTATCGTTATCGTTATCGTTATCGTTATCGTTATCGTTATCGTTATCGTTATCGTTATCGTTATCGTTATCGTTATCGTTATCGTTATCGTTATCGTTATCGTTATCGTTATCGTTATCGTTATCGTTATCGTTATCGTTATCGTTATCGTTATCGTTATCGTTATCGTTATCGTTATCGTTATCGTTATCGTTATCGTTATCGTTATCGTTATCGTTATCGTTATCGTTATCGTTATCGTTATCGTTATCATTATTATTATCATTATTATTATTATTATTATTATTATTATTATTATTATTATTATTATTATTATTATTATTATTATTATTATTATTATTATTATTATTATTATTATTATTATTATTATTATTATTATTATTATTATTATTATTATTATTATTATTATTATTATTATGGTCATGCTATAGGTATATAAGGCCAAACTACTACACACCTAATTTTGCAATCAGTAATAAGTATTTAAATTTCTGGTAAGCAGTTGCAAGAATGCATCTAATTTCAATGGCTAACAAGCAAACCTAATTTACATCACAGATAAACATCACATACATACATTAAATCTTAAAAAGTATTTTGAAATGCCAGATATTATCCTGAATATTAATTATGCTTTTTAAATTTGATTTATTGCAAATAAGACAGTGCTTAACTTATTTGTGAATCATAATATGGCATCAAGTTTAATGAATATTACCCAAACTCCATTCATTTCTAACTGCTGAGCTTCAGTTGCTCTTAAGTTTTGATGTCCTACTAATATTGTTAGAAGACAGTGAGAAATAGATTCTTGGGTTTTTCTAACTTAATTTTTTCCTTTTATAAGTGTTTTAATTGCAGAAAACCCGTAATTCTCCATATTATAATAAACAAAATCTGCCAAAATCAGCAAACTTTCGTAATTAAGAAGCAGTGTTGTTACATATCAAAATTTTGTCACATGACAAGTTACCCATATAATAAAAACAAGATTTTCTAAAACTTCAAAATACTTGTTTCTTTTCAACATTTGTTGTCTGTGAACAAACATGAGAAAGTATTAAAGTAAATGTTACCGCTATATATCGCTACTCTGCATAATGCCATATGTTCTCTCACCCCCCAAAAAAAGGTGTTTGATATATTATCCATTAAGAATAATAAAATAAATGGACATATGCACAGTTAGGGATGTGAAATAGTAGAACACGTATTGATTTTTATATAATACTATGTTTGCACAAACATAAATATTTACTTTGAATTATAGGTAAGGTAACTGAGTTTTACATATAACTTTGAAAATAATTTATATGTTGGGCTTTGTACTTTTATAGTCAAGTATAGGAATCTCCAAGTTTAAAGCGAGGACGGACCGTAATAAGACTAAACTGTCACTGGTCTATATGGGCAGAGATCCAACTCCAGCCCTCGTACTGCCTTTTGGGTTTGCAGACAACACTCGGACCAGTTTTTTCTGCCTGTCAGTGAACCTTTAGTATTTTGTCTTCTTTGCAGGGATAATGGGTTTGAGTGAACATAACTTGAATCCAAATACTTAAGAATTCCTATGCATATTTATAATGTAAATATTGAACAGTATACGAACGGATTTGTTTCAAGCATAAAGATGGAGAAAAGTATAATGTCCCTTTGCACAGCTTATGTGACTACACAAAATTGTATGCACATACATTCATATATGAGAATACATGTATTTATTGTGGTTTAACATGTTTAAATATAATGTTATAGGTTCAAATAATGGGAAAATTAGAAATAGATCATTTGGCTCGCGAGCCGCGAAAAACGCGCACGAAATTCTTGAGTAATACTATTTTATCGAGAGAGAATGGATATAAGACAAAGTGAGGCCTTGATAATGCAATTGAAAAGCTTTTCTGCTTCTTCCATTACCTTTATCAAGTTAATTGTTGTGATATATTACTATAAAGGTAAACAATATATGCACAGCCCTTCTATTGACTAGACCGATAAAAAGTTAAATACCTACAAGAATTATTTAATAATTCAGAGGATAGCTGTAAAAATTACATAAATTTAAGAATAGCGCGAAATAAATTTTGTTTCTGTCAAACTTCGAAATAAACGCTTTATGTTTATTAAAATGCGTTGAACACTGTTTACTGTGAATTCATCTGTGTATAAGTTATTTAAAGCTCAAATAAAACAAACTATGGTCATTAGGTGAGAGAAATTCTGTATTAAAATAATAGATTTAAAATTCTTTTTGAAGTTATTTTTGGTCACAGTAATATAATATTATGTCTGACAAGAAGAAACAAAAGTGTATTTTTAAATATTAAAACATAATTTAAATCACAATGACTAACCCGTTGATTTTAAGGTATGTAATGCAAATTCAAATTTTTAAAAATATGCCGTATATTAAATAATACCTGGCTGATACATTATACGTTTATTATAAAAAGAATATTATTAATTTTGAAGAACTTTAAATCTCTAGCCTGGATAGTTATTTAAATATTAATTTCTTGATAGCCAAATATTGAGCTTTTCTCAAAATACTCCGAAAAACACTGTCACTGATTTATATTTTCATTCTTTTATAAAATGCATTTCTCTTCACCATTTAATTAAAACATTGCAATATTCTTCATATCATAACATATTAGCAAAACGTTTTATTCTTCAGAAATTAATTCCTCTTTTTTTTCTTAAAAATTGTTCAATAAAAATATGGTCATTCTTCTTAACTTATTTTACAGAACCTACAAATGTTTGTAATTATTAAGTAGAGAATTTCATTGAATGGTGCATTTTATATTAATAAATGCTCTGTAAGTGATGTAAGAATCCTATGTTTATTGTTTGACGTTACTGGAAACCAGCGTGTTCTTGTTCAGTTTAAAATATTACGTGACTGGGAGTTTAAAAAATTAAATAACTTAGTCATTTCACGAAAAGCTTAAGTAAATACCATGTTACCATGAAAAAAAAAAGTATTGTAAAAATATTCGTTATGTTGTATTTAAATGTGTAATATCCTAATATATTTGAAAATGTTTTTATAATGGAGTAAAATAATGGGCTGAATCTCAATAAGTTACATTAACAGCCAGAACTGTCACGCTTCCCTAAGCCGGCTGCGGACCTTTCACCTGCCGATAATTTCTTCGTCACCGCTCGGTTCCCATGCACCAGAAATATGTAATTGATTTACTGTTAGTATTTGTTTTCCAAAGGACATAATACTAGTTATTTCAGAAACCATTATGTTGAGTAACGTCAACAGACAATAGTTCTTAAATACAACTTCAATTTATTTCAACTGCAGCCTCATAACATTCCTAATAACGATATGAATTGTTACAATTGTATTTATATTTGAAAATTTGTGTTTTATATGTTTATGGTTTATAGTTTTAAAATAATCATTACTCTATTTTTAGATTTATTGTTGCTAGATATAATTATTAAACGTAGTTTGAAGTGACTGTAGAACTGTAGTTATATGTGAATCGAAACAAGTAAGGAATGAAATTATTTATCTCAAAACTCGATGCATGGAATTTTTCTATTTTTATGCTAAAATATTTGTCTTTTAAATGAATTGGACATCTTAATAATCAGTAAAGTCATTTTCATTCTGAAATACTTTTATACAGATTTATATAACCAGCAAAAGAGGAGAAAAACTCTCACTTAAGAAAATTCATTAATACACGCTATCTCTCATTTGCACTGAATTTCTTATCACTAGTTTGAATTTTCAAGTGGTTAATTGACATTTGCATGCAAATAGCATAGAATTTCAAAGCCATCCCATGGAGATCCGCTTTATAAAAAGTCTCTTTAGCCTTTTCTAACCTTCTTACACCAGAATATATGTGTAAATATGTAATGAACGTTTGTTTCTCTTAATAAGAAGCTGACAGAACAATAAACCTTGGACGAAAAAGTTGGAGAAAAGTGAGATGACGAAATAATGTGAGTGCAACTCGAAGTTTTTCTTCCTTACTCTAGCTATGACAAACAAAACCAAACTTCAATCATACTTTCATTTCTAAGAATAATTTTTAAAAAATGGTAAAAAAATAATTATTTTAATGTTAACATAAAAAGGTATTATGTAACGCACAAAAAATAGAGTAAATAGTGTAGATTTATTTTACATATCTTTTCCTCTTGTGGGGAGCACAATGTCTCGTTTTTATCACCTTACACTTCAAATGGTTTTCTATACAAACAAAAAGGGATTAAAAGTTAAATACAACTCATAATTAATGGTACATCTGAAAGGCTCATATTATAAAAATATTCTTGTATATAATCTATTTCTTTGATGATGCCTTTGCGTGCATGTGCTTAATCTCTATGGAATGACAACAGAGAAGGACATTTCAGTTTCTATGCCCTCTGGCTCTGTGAGAGGGAACCACTAAATATGTAGTGTATGCTTAGCAATAAAGTTAAGCTGAATTTGTTTTGTGGCACAAATAAAACTGGCATTCTATAGTATTTGTAGGACAATTCTAAAAATAAACTGCATTTTTGAAAACCCTGAATAGGTGTTAAATATCATTATGTTTTTGTAAAATTTTCATTAAGTGTGAAATATGTCACTACATTTTCTTCGAAACTTTCAAGAAATTTAAAATCCATACGTCTGGGTCTTTGTTTAAAATCATATTATTTATATTACTTTAATCAATTAAATCATCACCAGCTTCACAGTTGTGTCCAACTGGACCCTTCCGACACCATACTAATTAAAATAACTGGTTATTCAATCGGTTTTCAGGTCATCCTTTTCCTCTTCTTAGATTGCACAGGAATAGGATAAATGCCAACCCAGTTTCTTTTATTCTTAAAACATAATTTAAATATTCTTCTTGGTCTTTTTTTTGAGATACTTTCATTGAGATTAAAAGTATTACAGTATATCCATAAACTTTATTAGGAATTTTGGAACCTAGGTTATTTCATTTAATTTCATTTAATTTCTTTAATAAAAATCAAATATTTGGATACGTGAAGTCACAAGTGGCAATAATCTGAAAAATGTTAGAAGTGTTTCATTCCTTGTTATAACTACACTAAAGAGTTCCTTTAAATGTGGCGTATTGATCTTGGAACAGAGTAGTTTTTATTTCGTATCTCACTTTTGAGAGTGCTCATGTTAGAGCCTGTATATTCAAAACTTAGCCTTGATCTGGAACGGAGTTATTCAATATCGTTTTAGCTCTTAAGTTCTCTTATTCGCAAGATTAAATTATTTAAGAATTATGTTGAGAAATATGAAGATTATACGTTATAACTACTTTAATAATGTTAATATTGCTTCAGATTACGTAAATATTTGAAAATTCCATTTATTTCAGATAAATATAGTGGATCACCTAAGAAAAGTAAGTTCAATAAGTGCATCCCCTCAACAAAGGATAGCGCAATCTGTTCTCTGATGACTTGGTCTAAATACATATTAAACACAATAGAAGAAATAACGAAAACCTTAACAATTTTACTCAATATTTTCTTCCTGGGTTGATAAAATAATATTTATTTCCTTATACAGGCTCTGATTGGTTTTTGTAAGATGTTTTGGGATTAAAAACAATAATAAATGAATGGACACTTTTTTTTCAATCTTATGTATGTTAAATGTATGTGAAAACCATTTTTGTTTGTAAATGGCGCTGTCAATTGACAGAGTCAATCAGTATAGCCAGCCGGTGTGTCCAATTGTAGTCCCGCAGGTGACTAGTGCCAGTAAATCTACTGACATAGAGCTGTCACTTTTCAAAGCAGTTCAAAACCGTTGTGGGCCACGTTTGAACCCACGACCTCTTTTAAACCATGGTTATTGAAACTAAGCGGATTTCATAAATGTAATTTATAGTATATTTAAATTACAGTTAATTATAATTAACTATATATAATAAATAAATGAGTATTAATGTATTAATAAATGAGTGATAATTATCACTCATTTTAGCAACATTAAAATGCGTAAGTCGACAAAACGAGTAGTGGTTCATGAATTACTTCAAGTGTACGAGGCGGAACAATGCTAAAAGACTTTTCATGGTCATGAACACATACGAAACAACAAATTAAATTAAAAAAGGAAATTATCTATATCCATGCTTGTTTCCTACATATATATATTATCTGTTGGTTAGTAGAGTAACCTTTTATTTAAAAATAATAAACACACTATTGCAGCCAATAGGTAAAACAAATCTGATCTTCAAGAAAGCTCAGCTATGAAGATTTCTTAGTCCGTAATGAAAGGGGAGGCATCCTTGATTAACCTCTCCCCCCCAAGAAAACCTCTTTTATAAAAGGTTCCGAGCTCTCTCTCTCTCTCTCTCTCTCTCTCTCTCTCTCTCTCTCTCTCTCTCTCTCTCTCTCTCTCTCTCTCTCTCTCTCTCTCTCTCTCTCTCTCTCTCTGTGTGTGTGTGTGAGTGTGTGTGTGTGTGCGTGTGTGTGTGTGTGTGTGTGTGCGCGCGCGCCTCTGGAAAGCATGACTAAATAATAAAGAGTGGATTAAATGTCAAACTTGGTGTGTAAATTCTGCATCGTCTGAGTACACGAGATAGAGTAAAAAGTTTTAATGTCAAATTTAAAAGGCATCTTAAATTTTCAGTAAATAGGCTCTATATTCTGAATGGTTTGTTTTACTGGTAAACCAGAAGAGATTCACAAAATCTTACTGCACAAAAAAGTACATCTCGTTAAGGTACAGTTTATGCCAACTACATATTTGTGTATATTTAATAATTTCCTGATAGTCCAATTTCCTGATAGTCCTTGTTACTGATTTAAATTTTCAAGTACTTGCACTTATTTTTTCAAATGAAATCTTTCCTCTATCAATTTTTTTCTTTCCATAATATTTTCTGATGATTTAGAGAGAAATTAATTTCAGAGCCATCACATGAAATAGCTTTTTAAGATATTTGATTATCATTTAAGCTTACTGCATTGTTTTATTCCCATTTTAACTACAAGAACATAGATAATAAAACCATTTCTACAAATGATTATCTCAATTAAGATGAGTGGATAGAAAATCACTTTTTTAATAATAATAAGTAAACGAATGGGTAGGGAATGTATTCCATCATATCTTATTTTCTGAAATTTCAGTTTATTTTTCGTAAATTTTTTGGTAGTTGGAAGTTTAAATTATTTTAACGATTTCACTATAAATTACACGAGTATTTCTTGGGCAGTTTTCTGTTTGACCTCTTAATTAATTACGACTGAGGCTGACTGGTTGAAAATCAGAGCATATCTTGTATTATACAGACATAAAAACGTGAAAAAAAATAAGTTTGTGAAAGTGTTTTTTTACGTCCTCCAATCCTAAGTCATATCGGACGATGAATGAAATACGTGAAATGATGTTCAAATGAGTCCGGGGTCCATTAACCTTAGAGTTACCTGACATTTGTCTTTCAGGATAAGGAAAACCCCTGGGAAAAACCTTATCCTGACCGAGATTCGAACTCGGGACCTCCTGAACGTGAGGCAGACACCCTGCTATCCACGCTGCCGAGGTGGGTGAAAGTCATATCATCATATTCGCGATTTTTCATTAGAATGACTCACTATTCACTGCAATTCTGAAAATATGAATGTGATACTTAGCGCTAAAAGTGAGTAACCCAATATAAAAATCTATAGCTCAGCGAGTTATAACATAACTACAAGCTGCTCCTAAAGCTAAGTGTCAATAAACTATAGGATTTAAAGAACACTATATAATTTTAAGGTTTTATAATTTTAAAAAAAGGGAAGAATGCACAATAGAATTAGGTTTGGTGGATTTTTTCTACTTTTTATTTCAGTTTCACCGAGATATCGCTGTAAATTAAATGTGCAAAGTCAACTACCATTAGTGCAAATTACTGTGCTGTCTGAATAGTTTAGTTACATTAACTATCTCGACGAAATATCTTACATCTTTACAAAAATGTCCCCAACCTAGTATTTATTTTGTTGATGTGACCTCGATACCTTGATGCTCTGTGTTATCGAAGTGTGACTAATACTTGAGATAAATCTTCGAAGTACTTCCAATAGTTTAAGTTATGCATTGCTGAAAGATACACTGAACTTATGCCAGATAAGGAATGGAGTCGAGGCTTCACTTATTGCTTCGCACAAGTCCCCCAAAGGAGTTGCTTGATTATAGTTCATGACTAACCTTGATTACGTTTTTGTGAGTGAATGAGTAGACATTCCATATACTCTGGTATCTAAATGAAAAATACAAAACAATAGGGAATAGAGTAAATGTATCTTGTAACTTGCAGAGTTACTGAGAGGTGAATGAAGCTGATCAACTAACACTAAATCACGTTTCTACAATAATCTGGCTCATGACTGTACATACTCTGATGACAACCATCTGTCAAACCAGGAGAAATAAATCTGAACTCAACAATGGCATTAATAAAATAAAAAGGTGTTATCAAATAGGGAATATAACACAGGAACAACTTCGGAATTGGCATACAATACAGATATGTTACATGCCTTTATACACCGAAAAACTACTAATTATATCACAATTTATTGAATAAACTTTGTCATTATAAGTCATTCATAAAGCGAACATTGAGTGAGCACTTTATCAGTATTGAATATTAAGAAATATTCTTATCCTTCTGGCAGAGGTAAGGAAATTATGACTGAAAATTTGAAATTCTGAACTAATAACGCTAGCTTTTTAAGATTTAAACCATAGATGATTCAGCCCAAATTTTATCAATATCACTTTGGTAGTATGGAAAATACTGTCGGATTTATTTGTTTTTGGTTACGTCACCTAAAAAGTACCTTGCGACAAAGTAACTTAAATTTTGGTCTAATATTTTAACAACATGTTCCCAATGAGTTTGCCCTAGGTTTCTCTGTGTCTCAATAAGTTTAGGCTCCAGAAATTTTTAAAGCTATGAATATGGCTTTTTTGCCCAAATTTGAATGTTTGTGTTTTGAGGTAAAGAAAGTGTGCTTAAAGGCATCTCACAATAAAACCCAGAGAATTTCTCTCCACTTTTTCTGTGTGATCATGTGTAGCAAGTTTCAGTATTCTAACACTGAAACTGCGACGCAAGGAGCATCTTAAATGATCAAAAATGCTGAAATTTTCAATATCGAGAAAACAAGTATAAATAATTTGAACTTATATCTAACACTAGCCTTCATGTAGCCTTCAAACTAGATTAGAACATTAAAAATGGATTACGAATGATATCGAAGCATTCTTTGGATTCAGGAAGGCTTACATTATTTTATAGACTAAAAAGAGGAAAAGATGATTTTTTTTAAATGTTCGTGAAGTTTCAGTCATACGTATCCTTAAGCCTTCTCCGCTTAACCACATAGCAAAATCTTCAATACAGCGAGTTACATGTAAATCATATTCAGCTGAACACCAAATACATTAAGATAAATATTAGAAGAACTATACACTTGAGCTAATTTAAGAAATAAAACACCTGATTAAAAATTAAATATTCTATATGCACAATGGGAAAGAGTACAATACTCAACATTAAACCAATTATTTTTAGTCACAAATTACAGTGACAAAATGCATTTAAGGTTTGACAGCCTTTAACATACCTGACAGTGAATTTCGGAGGCTAGCAGCCTTTAGCTTTATGGTACCTACAAATGTTAAAACTATTCTTATTTTCAATTCCTTTCATGTAAAACTGTACCCTGTGGGGCTATTGGAACGAAAATTTATGTACGTACACTACAAGACCAGTACAACGGCCCGCCTCGGTAGCGTAGATGGTAGCCTGTCTGCCCCACGTTCAATACGTCCGGAGTTCGAATCTCGGTCAGGGTGAGTTACCTAGTTAAGGGGTTTTCCGGGGTTTTCCCTTAACCTGATAGACGAATGTCGGGTAACTCTAGGCTCCATTGACCCCGGATTCATTTGAGCATCATTTTACCCATTTCATTCATCGTCCGATATGACTTAACGTTGGAAGACCTAAATTACAAACAAAACACTACAACTCTAATGTTTCTAACTCTTCAGGCATAATGTGAATAATAGTACCAATTTGAACTAAACGTGGTACACTTATGTTGTATGTAGATCTCGGTGAAAATAATAGAATTCTTGCATTTTTCGAAAAATTACACGTACAGAAACGCTTAACGTAACCAAGAAACTAAGCTGAAGCTGACGAATATGAAGACTTCCCATTCACAGACTACCAAGTTAACTAATTCAGAAAAGATGGTCTGCAACCACCAACTTCTTAGTTTTTAATACAAAAGTCGGTCCGAAGACTTCCAATGTTAGCAATTTTTTTCTTTGCACAATTATTTAGCATGCTCTGCTGTCGAACATAATTACAACATACATACAAAGAAAATAGACATACAGTTTTTAACACACACATACTGTCATTCAGATGCTTCATTGCACACATTTATAGAGTTAGATTCATAAGTTCCTATGTTTCATTACATAAATATCTACAGTATATAGTTATTTTTAAATGACATTAAATTCTAAAAAAAAAAAAAAAAAAAAAAAAAAAAAAAAAAAAAAAAAAAAAAAAACTTAGCATTCTCACCGCTATACATAATTTCGTGTATCGATCTCTATTATTGGTTTCTTAGATGTAGTGTGTAATGTGTAATGTTAAACACCCACTTTTACTACATGTAGCACCGTAGGCTGTGACACTGATGATATACCAGGCCAGTCAGCCGCCCCTTATTCTCAAGTTTTATGCAATCCGCATTTTATATTCCAACATGAAAACATCCCCCCATTTCAAGTTTCTACCCGCGTATTTAAACTCGATGAAGTTAGTACTAATATAGATGTTATCGCATCGTATGTAATATATTAGTAATTAGATAGCTGACGTTTGCATGTCTGCAAATGTTCACTGGAAACAGCGCATATTATATGTTAGATGGAACGTTTACCTATAGGCAGCTCAGCTGGAACAAGTGCAAAACTGCGATGTCATCTGTCTGCTATGACGGTGGTTCGAATTCTTTGTATAGGATTTTTTTTACCATATAATACTCACAATTTGCAATTATTCTGAATACTCTTATTATTCTTATTTTTAATTGTTTTATTTATGTTTTATGACATTGTTTCATGTTTCCTTATTGGTAGGTGTAATTGAAATAAGGATCAGTATACACATTTGACCACAAAAAGCATGGTTTAACATGGGACTTAAACAATATTTTGCAGTAATACAATTATTGTGCTATTAAAATTGTCGTTTCAAATTGTTGTGTTTTGTTTCGCTGGAATGACCCTTTTTCTATTTCTGGAACGCGTCTCCTTTAACGAAGCTCAAACTGATGACCTTCTTGGGTAATGCACGCCCTCAGGAACTTTATAATTAAATTATTATGAATTCGGTTTCCACATTTTGATGAACTTAAATAAAAAATTACAAAGCTGAGATTCTGGCCTGTGTCATTGGAGGTTAGGGTACAGTAGAGGTCATAATCACATTGAGCTATATCGAGAGTTGCCTCAAAGCCCCTCCTGGGTTCAATAGTACGACTTGTATCCCTTGCACTATACCTTTGCCACCTCGCGAGTTCTCGTTCTTGATTTAGACTTTTAAGACACTTTTAATCATTTTCTAGGTATTTTAATAGTATTTCATAAATGGTAAAAGCTCTTATGCATGTTAATTGAGATTCACGAGACGTAGTTTAAGCAAAAATGTTAAATATACCGTTGTTTAATAATATGTCCGTGTTGACTGAATGCTTCCATGATTGGATGAGGCGTGTCTGTAATTTTTTTTTCTAAATTTTGTCAGCCAACTCCAGCTCTAAGTACAAGAATCCGCCTTTTATTTTTAGCTGACGTTCACAATGTACTCATATGTTAGGTCCATTTTTTCTGAGGCGTTTACTGAATTACGTATGTTTTAGAGGTGTACTTTAGCGAGCAGTACGTTATGTCCCTTAAATCGCTATTCTTCTGAATTCTGAGCATTATTCTTTCTAAGAGCATCAAGCAATAAAGCTTAGTAAGCGCAAAACAGGATTAAGGCTAACTTGCCGTTTGATGGGTGGCATATCTTGCATACGAATAAGGCGCGGCTAACTCACCTGGTATAAGATAAAGATGGCGGGGGAAACCGGAGATCCGGGAGAAAACCCGCCAAAGCTCCGTGTTGTTCACTACAAATCTCACTTTGCGGTTGCCTGTGATCGAGTCCGGACCGCCTTGGTGAGAGTGGAGATGTCTGACTATAGGTACTCAACCACGGTGTGGCCTTGTTCCCTTAAATGTTAGCATCGTGACAGACAATATGTGTTGCTTGAATAAAATATAACCGCGTTTGTTTCTGGAAGTACTCAGTTTGAAGTACAACAACTTTTTCTACACGTGACATTTTCAACAAAAGTTTTGCAAAGTATTTCATTTTTCTTTTGTGATTTATTAATTACCTGTCTTAGAGCCCACGTCCGTCAGAAAGAACGATGAAATAAGGATCCAAATCTGTCAATGATTTTGGGATTTTTTAAGGTTTAGCGTCCTGCAAAGTACCTCATATCGGAATGAATGCAATGGGTGAAGTGATGCTCAAATGCGCCCAGGATCTATAAAGCTTAGAGTTACTCGACATCCAGGGAAAATCCGGAAAAAGCCTTATCCATCCTGACCGAGATTCTGACTCAGTCTGAAAGTGAGGCAGAGAGGCTAAACCCACACCACAGAGGTGGGTCAATTTTTGAGATTACATACATATACACATATATCTAGTAGACTCGCAAATAATGAGGCTCCATAATAATCAAAGGAGTTGTAGGAAAATATGCACACTATGTTTTCTTTGGCTATTACGTTTAGTAAGAGAAATATTGTACATCATCTAAAAGTTAAATGACAAGATTTCACCAGGGATATGTATTTGAGACACCAAAGTGTGTCCGTGTCCGTGCTTGTGTGTGAGCAGCATATCAAAGCTGGCATTTTTTATGCAAGTTTAGAATCTTAAAAAATGGGACAATGATATTCTCAAGAAAATACTTCCAGGCCCAACTTTCCATGGAACCTTTTTCAATAATTCTTAATTTCTCAAAATAGCAAAATAGCATAGGACAAAACAAGAACAAATGATAAATACATAGCTTGAATTTTATGGCTATATTCTCTGAAGTGTTTCACATCTTGACCGACCACGCAGATCTCGCAAAAACATCAATTTGGGTGTGTAAAGAGCTGTTCAACAAAGAATGTTTATAATTTTTTTACGGTCATAATTTTTCGCATTAAAGTTCAACCTTATTATACTCTGTTAGCTTAATGTGAAACAAACATGCCTTAGTAGTTTTATTGTTGGTACTCCTGGTTCCCGCCTGTGAGAACCAGGCAAGTTCAGACATGTTCGGTATTTCCTACCGCTGCAATGGAGGTAACATGAAGTTAAAGTTGATGTTAGAGGAAGATCCGGAGTTTCTTTCAAACGTACTCACTGCTGATGAAACATGGCTACATCATTTTGATTCTGAAAGCAAACAGCAAAGCTCAGTGTGGGAATCTCCTTCATCACCAACCACCAAAAAGCAAAAGTTTTCGCTGGGAAAGTTATGGTCATCTCATTCTTTGAAATTCATGGAATGGTTTATCAGCATGTTGTACCTGCACACACATCAGTAACTGGACAATACTACAGCGATATCCTGAAAACATTGCAAGTCCATATCAGGCACAAAAGACCGCATTTCCGTGAAGTACTTTGGATGCTGCACCATGAGAATGCGCGGCCGCATATTGCCAATGCTGTTGCTGAATATCTTGCAAAAATGAACGTGAAGTGCATCCCTCACCCTCCATAAAGTCTGGATTTAGACCCATGTGACTGACAGAAATGCTGGGACAAGTGCATCACATTCAGGGGAGACTATTTTGCGAAGGACCATCAAAATTATGAGGATGAGTAAAGGTTCATTGTCAAAAAAATTGTGATCATTTTTTATTGAACAGCCCTCGTAAAATCAATTCCTTTGTTTGCTGTTTCTGAAGTATTCCCTATTACTGGTTTCAATTTTGCAGTATTATCTTTTCTGAAATGGAAGCAGTTATTCATTTTTCTTTCCTTCTCTCTCTCTCTCTCTCTCTCTCTCTCTCTCTCTCTCTCTCTCTCTCTCTCTCTCTCTCTCTCTCTCTCTCTCTCTTTGTCCCTACCTCTTTCTCTCATTTTCTGCTTGCAATGCTAACAGAACAGGATTTAAAGCCATTAGATCACAGTGACAAGCTCTTATTTGATTTAACTATCCCTGAAGCATTTCCCTATTCCCATCTTATTTATAATGAAGTATAATTAAAATATTTAAGTAATTATCTCCATCAACATGAAGTATTTAAGAATAAGCCTTTTACAAGTACAATTTGTTGAAAATCGGGCAGAGAAACTCATGTGAACGTCAGTTTTGTAATATCTCTGAGATGTATACTTATAGTACTCGTAAATAGACAAGATATTGCATTGCAATAAAAAGTTCGTTATCGAGTTGGAAGTCCAAGTTATGAGGTCTTTGTATACAAAAAGGAGTTGTTCTTTGGATAGGTAAGAGATAGATGAAAAATTCAATATCTTAGCTGGGATTTGAACCATGGATCTCGCAGTCTCTACCTGGTTGCTCTTAACCTTTGAACTGCTGTGGCAACGTGCCAGTACGGCATTCGCATTTTTTCCAGTGAGCCACTAGGAGATATCATATGCAATGAGATACATACATTTTGTGGCGAATTACTATGCTGTAAGTACTTAAGTCCCAGGCTTCATAATTTAACAAATATTAAGTTAATTGACATTTGCCATAGTTAAGATCAACCGGACGGAGACCAGGATATCTGTGGTTCAAATCCCAGCTGTGGCATTGAATTTTCCAGCCTGTCTCTACCTATAGGTATAAACGCTGACATACACACTGCTAATGTGAAAGAACAATTAAATTTCCATCGGTATTCTTATTTTTAAAAAAGTCCATGCTTGTGTTTCGGTTAAAAATATAAATCAAAAAACAAAAATCTAAATTAAAATCAAAGTTATTAATTAAATTTGATATCTTTCAAAGAAATTATTTCGAGCTTTTCAAGAAACTTCCTCCACCCTGTTTACTGTTTTCGAAAAATTTTTATTTTCTCAAAATAGATCTAACGATTTGATTAAAATGCCATATTTAATATATACATTGGAAATAACGGACGTAGCCCGGCATTGCAACCCACAAACAAATCTGAAATTATTTTCGAGATATTGAAGTCCAATATCGACTAACAATGTTGTAACGGGCTGTGTACTTAATTAACTATTACGTTAATCCATGATAACACTGGGCAACAATGAAAATGTTTCGGGCTTAAAAATAGTGAATTTATATGTATTTCCATCTGCTGAATTAAAAAATCACCACAAAAATGATAGATTAGTTCTTGTTTTGAAGATAAAAAGACATTTCATTTTTAGAGTGAAGATTTTAAATTTGAGGGAACTTTTCGGCACACCTATCAAATAACATAAGAGAAAGAATTTGGAAATTAAGTGATGCAAAAGTTAAGGAAGGCATTTTTATCGGACCACAAATAAGAGAACTTGTAAAGGATCCTGCATTTGACCAAATTTTGGAGGGGAAGGAAAAGGAAGCTTGGGAAGCCTTCAAGGGTGTTGTTCATGGATTTTTAGGCAACAAAAGAGATGACAACTACAAGCATTTGGTGACAGTGCTCCTGCAAAAATACCGTAACCTTGGATGTAACATGTCCCTTAAGATCCATTTTCTCCACTCCCACCTAGGCTTTTTCCCTTCTAGTTGTGGAGCTGTTAGTGATGAACATGGGGAGAGATTCCATCAGGACATTTCTGTTACGGAACAAAGATATCAGGGCCGTTGGAATGAAATAATGCTTGCGGATTATTATTGGTCTTTGTATAAGGATTCTGCGGAACTCCATCGCAAGAGGCAAGCTAAAAGACGACGAAGTCAATAAGCCACCACATGATTCTCTTCAGACACAACTATCTGCGAAGTATTTTTCCAGCAATTTAGAATTCTTAGCATGTAATTACCAGGTAAAAAAAATCAAATGCACTTTTATTGTTGGGAGTATGTATGTAATTAAAATGCATCGTTTTCTCTCAATCTGTTAATCTGTAATACTTCCACCTTGTCTATAACATAGAAACTAGAGATAATAAAAATTAATCATTGTCATATTTGTTTTCTTAACCCAAAATTAGTAGGAATTTCCTGATGAAGTGCTCGAAACATTCAATAACTATTTTTTTGTTGCCCAGTGTTATTAATTGACGTCTTACATAGGCGTGTGTTAAAAATGTAGAATCAAACAGAAAAACTGAATGCCAAAGATTTTGACTTGAATTTCCATTACTTTGAAGCCTAAAGAATCTTTCAGGTGGTTCCTCTAACCAACCGAGCTACCATGACTACAAGTTCGTAACGTACGACATTAAATTCTTGAAATGATTTGCATGTATTCCTCCTTTAAGATATATTAGCCCATTATCTCCATGTTAGTCCAGTTTTTTCATGTTTGAGGTAGTTTCTGTGCCAGTTAACTTCGAGCTTGCTCTACACACGCAAATAAACATATCTGCATCCCTTTACGTCATACATTGTATCTTATACCTATTTAATAATAATCTGATAAGACTTGTCAATTATTTTGTTGTATGAGGAATAGGTCGTGAGGATTAGAGTAACCAAGAGTAACCTTCGACAGAATCTATAATTTATTACTCTGCCAAAGGAAAAAGGTACAAAACTGATGTGTGATATCCTTAAAAATTCTTACATAGTTTTCAGGGGATGCTACCACGCAAAGTATTTTAACAATTTTTCATTAATACATCTCAATATTTCACTAATGTAATTAAACAGGTAAAAAGGTTTAAAGCATCGCTGAATATATTGTATATTTAAAGCACGTACTTATGATGATGAAGCACGCTCTAAATGGTGCAACATACAGATAATACATACATGCACACACAACGCAGGTTAATTATATATTAATTATATATGTGTATAGTAATTTCAGATGTTCTTTTTTTATAATATTACGAGCAACCAGCATGTATTAATGTACTGAAGAGCGAGGGAGAAAGGGAGTGAGGGAGAGGGAGGAGAAAAGCACCCAAAGAATTAAAGAGATAATACCCGGGACATTTAGGAAGATACAGTGGATGTGCTGTTTGTTATCTGTTTACACCGCACGGCTGACTATCAGAGTGAAAGAAAAGTAACATAACGTCACAAAATTATGTACATTATTGAAGGCTGAACACGTGCTACATTAAGGAGCAGAACAAAATTACCTCACTTAACTCTGATATGAAGATTCCGACTCCCACATATTCGTTTCACTTGCTGTATCCGTAGAGCTTCTATCTGTAGCGATGTCTAAAGGACATCAGCGTTATGTCTGTAGAACTGTCACCCTGGAATCCATAAAAACCGACTAAGGTATTTGCTTCCCCTTCATCACTCCTATCCAAACCCACATTGATTAATATTTTATTTCTTCTTCCATCAAGGCATCTCAATACCTTCTTATTTAATTTTGATGTACTTATTTTTCCAATCCTCTTCAGTGTTGTCGTTTAAACACTGTCTGGTTTTCCTTTAAGTGTGTCTAGTCATAGAAGACATTTTTCTGCCATTTTTTACTTCATGACATTCCATATCTTCAGTAAGGTTTAAATCGCAGTTATAAGGCGGCAACCTATATCTTAGCGTTCCACCAAAATTGTCGCATATTCTTACATTTTTGTAGACTAAATCCCATTTCCTTTAATATTTGTCAGAACGTTTTCTGTCCACCAACGAAATTAATTTTCTCATTTACTGCAGAGAATAACTTCATGTTGGAATTTCTTTATGCACCTCATAGTACTCTATCAAAAGTTCTGCGAATGACGCATTTATCGAAATCATCCATTTCAAACTTCTTTTTCCGATTACGTTGTTTGCCTGGAGTAGTAACTCATGTATCTGAAACACTAGTTTTTTTTTCAAACTTTTTAACGATTCTTTTTATTATGGCTACACTTTTCCCTACTGCCATAGCCGTTCTAGCCACTGTCCTTCCTTTGCAAAGGAAGAACTGGATCTGTTTGCTTTTCCTCCGTGCAGAACTGGAAAATTTCTGAATCATTCTGAATAATTCTTTGGGAATTTTCAGCCCTCCAAGGTGACTTTTCTGGAAGTTTCCATAGTTGAAAATTATTATTAGAATCACATACTTTGTGATACGGTACTACATAGTACTGCGGTGCTCATGTGTCACACCCAGTTAACAACTTAGATTACCAACTTAATACGCAACCTATAGCCAGCCATCACAACACAAGTCTACTACCACCGCACGTAAACAAAACTCAAGCTATTTGTCCTAATGCTGTGAGGAACTTTGGAATATATTAATTAGTAGTTCTATACTTTTCAAATTAGTAGTATCATAAATATTCGCCTAAAAGCACATGCAATTTCTACAGGGTGTCGCGTCCTATCTAAGAAAATTGTAAACTTGATAATGGAGTGGAATTTAGTTGAAATCTGTTGTTTGAGTCACCAGAAGAAAGGAAGGTTGGCTACAAACGAAGGGAAATTAGCTGGTGAAGGTAAAACAATCTAAATATTTGTTACGAAATGACGTGGCGGGGAAGACAGGCGGTGTAACGCGAGACGCGATGTCAGAGCGCCGGCTTGGAGCGGGTGCGACAGCGGGGAAACCTGACCCGGGTGTCAAGTACAGCGAGCATCGGTTCACATCCCGTCGCACACAACACCACTACAGCTGTCCTCAATAATTCCTACATCGCAAGGATGCGTCTTGCTACAAACCACAATTGCTCATTGTTGGGAAGAAGTGAAATTAGTAGCGAAACAGTACACAACTTTCTATTCAGTAGTGTTTAGGACCGTACATAGCTGAATTTTATTTATTCAATCCTAGCTTATTATGACGCTATAAGTAGTATGCAGTTGGACTAATTCTGGCACTGTGCCTGAAAAACAATGACGTAGTAAAGATGTGCTGCTCAAATGTTTACCCTGGCCCTATTTTTGTTAATAGAAACCTCTCAGATAACGCACTGATCACTCCACGTGGACATAACATCTAACTGTCACTTGTGATTCCTGCGCATTCCATTGGCTGAAGTGATGCGTTCATTGGTGTTTAGCAGATGTTCGAGAAGCGAGCCAGTATCCCTCCCATTCTTACGAGAATAATCAATCAGTGCGCTATCTGAGAGGTTTTATTAACAAAAATAAAACCAGGGTAACCTATTGAGCTGCACGACAATTCCTGGCAATAAGCAATGACGTCATCAGCGCCTGCACAACACAATATTGTGCAATGTACCTGTATAAAAACACATGAAACATCACTTTCACAAGAGTACTAATATTGAAGCACAAGAATAATGTTCTTACAACTTCAACATACATTTAATCTTTGAATACACGGGTGTCCTTCGTGGTCTAGAAGTAACAGAGGTAAGAAAATGAATGGAGTCCTTCAGAAGGGAATTAAAGCCGGTGAACCCATGTCATTATTTGTCGCGCATAAGGGAACTTCTAGCCTGATAAAGAGGCCTCTGAGCAAAATTAAGTGGTCTTTCTAGCCGATATATAATGGGACGCAGAGAACAGCAGTTAAACAGTGCTGATAAATAAAAACTCAATATTGATTTTGAACAATTATATTAGGTGTCAAAGAGATACAAATAATTGATTTAAAAACGAAAGCAGCACTTAATATCTAAACTTTAAATTACTTAGCATACTAGGAAGCAATAAGTATATCTATACATTAGTAGAGCTCGAAAAGTATGCTTGCAATATTGTTTCATTAGTCAAACTTGCACATTTTTCTTTTCTTCATCTACCACTACTACTCTTCGTGAACATATTTTGACTTTTGTGAAATTATTAAACAATCAGCAATCTCGCTTTCAATGCAATTTTTCACAATCACCATTCATTTTTCTTTAAAATTGCCCAGTTCAACAAATTGACTTTTCCTTAACTGCCATATTATGCCATCTCTCTTCTCTTATTTATAGTTGTTTTTACATATTTTATTGCTATAACTGCATGATACATTGTGTGTGACACAGTAAACATTCATGGTAAATATTCGTCAGCGCTCTAGCTTTCGCTCACATGCTAAACATTCACTCGTGTCACGTATCCAAAATTAGCTATAAGCACTTTATATACAAATAATTAATTTATTCTTTCACTACAGTTTTGCAGATTGAATGTTCCTGTACATTCCAGAGCCTGTCTCTGCCTCTTTCTCTTGGCAAGCGCCAACTCTCCTGCCCACGCGCCTGGCTGCGGCCTGCGGCAGCGGCACAACAATGCCCTCGGTGACAGTACTTAATCGGAAGGATTGATAAAAGTTGCAAGTGAAGCTAAATAGCTGTAACAAGGAAAGGGGAATCAAGAAAAAAAACGATAAGTATATATGGGGAATCTGGAAAAATCAGGTCAAAAAGACCCACGTCAGTAGTAATAATAATAAGACCAAGTAAGCGTTACCAGGCGTTAAAAAAAGGGCAAGTAATACACAACAATTTAGCAAATACAGTCAAACATTCTGTGAGATAGGTAAGTAACAGAAAGCCTACAATCGTTACCAGGGGAAACTAGTACCTAGAAAGAAAGGAGAGGGAGGTTAAAATTAATAGTAGAAGGAAGTAAACCTGTACTAAGCATGTAAATGTAGTGAAGGGCTGCTCTAATGGCAAGATTCAGCTCCAAAGATAGCCGAAGATGCACTCTCTTAAGCACCTCAATAGTATATTATAACATTATAAAGTATAGGTAATACGTAGGGAAGATGCGCCCAGTACCGCACACCTAAGGCTTCTTCAAAATTTAAAGAAAATGCAATGGAGAACAAGTAGCGTTTTACTATGATCATGAAGCTAATAACATACAGAAACAGCATTAGTATTTAACATTCATGAACGCGAGACATGTTGGCTTTTAATAACCAAAGTAAATATTAGTGATAACTGCGCATTTCAAAAATTGTTTCCCAGTACCGGACAGACCTTAATAAATCCATATTTCTAAATAAAGGAAGAGGAACTACAATATAAATCACAAGAAAATTATTCTTGTCATAATTTTTGTATTTTTGAGATAAAAACAGAACATGGTAACATGATAATATATTTTTCAAGAGATTATCACAACAAAATAAAAATGTCTTAGAACTAATGAAACATTTTTTTAAACAGTGATCACATCTATAAAAATCAATGTTCTCTTGCCCTGTATATTCTGTATGTCCAACCCTTGCACGATACACTAATTACACTGAACCCAAGCCTCGTCTGTGATTTCTAAGCAAATGATACACTTGTTAGAACACTTCAATCGACACTGGCTTTAGTTCCAAAATTTAATTTTCTTTTAGTCTTCTAAGGCTCTTCACTATTTCCAGTTTCTGTTGGTACAGAGTTAGAGCTAGATTCTCTATTTATAGTTGTATTAATGTTAGTCTTTCGTCCCTTTGCTATTGGTTTTGTTCTTCTGTTTTTGTGCCTTTTCCTGCAACAGCAACTTATACAGAGTCGATGTTAATGTTTCAGCAATATATATTGCTACTCCCAGGCTTACTGATCTTTCTATCACATTCTTTATTGCTTGTTTCATATTTTCTTCTAACAATTTTCATTTCTTTTTGGCCCCCATGTTGACAGAATGCATATAAATAAAAATTAATCTAATGTCAGTGCAAGTTCAGGGGATAAAAATATACCTTCGTGTACGTTACTGCGAAAATTGCTATCGTACGGTACTGAGCAACTCACACGTACGTGTATATAACGTCATAGCACGGCCCAATTCTTTTAAACCGACACTGTATTTTGTGTTTGTGTAGTCTACTTAATACCAAGTAATATGAGTACAAATACTTAGTTCCTCACCGGACACGGCAGCAGCAATGTCAGCAAGTTATTAGCAGCACAGCTCCAGTTCACTACACGACATTTCTAAACAATAACTTCTTATTCAGCGGTCAAAGAGGAGGGAAAACCTTCCGTTGGAAACAAAGATAATTGTTTGTCTAAATACACACCATGAACTTCTACTATCTATCGGCAACTACGAGATACAGACACCGTGCGATACTGGGCACTGTGCTGTACTGGGCACTGTGCGGTACTGGGCGCATCTCCCCTATATTTGTTTGAGAGTACTTTTAAGAATCAACAATTCTAAGAGAAATTAGGTTTTCTATCTGCATAAAAAGGCGATTGGTACTATAACAAGCAAGCCTCTAGAATACTTTGTTAATGTGGTTTAGACAACAAACGATTCTACCCGTAAATATTATACATCAGAGTTTTATGAAATGTAAGTAAATACATTATGAATTAACGGTGAGAAATATATGGATATAAAATACTAAAATTATTTGGAAGTATTAACCAGCCCCTAGCACTACAATTTATTACAATTTTTAATAAATTTCAGGTTTATATTTAATACATTAAATCACTATGTTTTCAAATTTCAAGTCCGTTTATAGCTACAGTACACTCCGGCCAACCTACATGACTGCAGCTTTATCGTCATATTATTATTTTCTTAAGACTACCTGCAACCTAAAGTTTAAAATTCTAGATTCTCTTTTACTTAAGTTGATTAAACAGTAATTTTCGAATATTTACTGAAATACTACAAATTTTCGAAAACCATAGCCAAAATATCATTTTGAAGGTGAGCTTACTTAGATAATATGGATTATTTATACGCAATTTTCCATGTTTGACATAAAAGATGAATGTATTAAATGATATTTCTGGTTTTCAAACATTGTTGCTTTAAAAATAAGATTAAATGTAAAAGAAAATTAATACTGGAATTTTATTTATACTTTAATAACGTACATTTACCCCTAATATCATAAAACTGTTTCGTTTAGAACATTATGATAAGAAATAAAAGAAAACAGAGAAGTAAGTGAGAGTGGAAGTCCTTTTTGGAAAATATGGATACTAGTTCTATGGATAATAAAAATAATGATATACTATGGTATATTCTCTTCGACAAATTAATTACCTAAGTTAAAATTTAATTTTTATTTAAATAAAAAATTAATATTAACAGCAAAAGTCCTAAGTATACAGGAATATCATATTTTAAGATATGTGAACCTGGCAATTTTTGCTTTCACCTAAGCAAGAGGATAGGAAATGTAACTGATATACTATCATCCAAAGCTTCTCAGGCACGACCTACTACAACCTCTCGTCATAATTAGAGTATAAATATAATTATCATCGAGCATATAACTATAAAAAAGGAACAAAAATAAACGCCTAAAAACTTCGCCTTCAAAGTTCGCAGTCAAAACTACAATCAACTATAAAACATGTTTTAAGAAGAACTTGAAATAGCAGCAGAAACAAAAGAAAAGTAATATACCCAAGTATTACCTAACTCAAATAACACCTGTATTTTGAAATCACAAAAATGACAAGCACCATCTTTTATGTATTCTAATAAATCCAGATGTCATAAAAATTAATAGTTGTATGTACAGGAAATGATGCTAATTCTGTTTTGTTTTCAACAGAACTTTGTTTCATACACTGAGTAAGCAATGTGTCTATGAAGGGCTCGAACGAGAGACACCCGGCTCATAGTCTCACTAGCAAAGCGTTATCTTCAAAAGAAGCACCGCTGGTGAATTATAAATTCCTTGCCAGGGCATAATTAACTACTATTCCTCCTTAACAACTTAATGATGTCATGTCGGCTATTGCTGCTCATTCATTGCTTAATGACGTCATGTTTTCGTTACAGACTGCATAAATCTTAACCTTTAAACCTTATAACCAAACATTAACTATATGTGCTAGGGCTGAGTGAAGAACTACTGCAACTGAAAATCATGTTTTGCATACACATATTAAAATCACTTGTAATAAGTAGGTAATAATATACAAATTAGCTTAATGATGTCCTACATATGACATGTCTTCCAGGAGCAGAAAAACTCGCAGTAATGGGGAAAAGCATATTTAAATAAAAGGTTTGTTAGTTAGATCACTACATTTACAGCATTTATGTTTACTAATTTAAAGTTGCTACATTTTAGAAAAGTTTTACTTCAGTGTTAATTTAAGGATAAAGTTTTATTTATCTTCTCCGCTTGCCCTTATCGGTTTATCCTTAATCCTTTTGCTTTTAATAAATCAGCCTTTGTTTACTGGATCCAGGTATCTCTGAACCTACAGCTTCGTCATCTCGTAAGTGAATATCATATCCCCAACTTTCCGGGGAATATTCTTCCCCATGCATTCTTCTGATAGGCAACCAGTTTAGCTGTTTATATCTTACATATTCTATCAAAGAACTCTAAAATGCAATTTCTTCCTTAGTAACGATGTTATTAATTTTGAATGTATTAATTTCTTAAACCATAATTTATTTATTTTATACAATCTTTTCGATTTAAACCTTTAAGCTTTCAGATGTCAGCCCCTTACGTATTTCTCACTATTTATTTGTGTATTTGCAACTTTTATTCTTCTCGTTCATAACAAGGTTTGCAGATAACCGTTCCGAATCAAAGATATCTGTAATCTCACAAATGAGCTTTCTATCTGCTTCTCCGACGCCTTGTATCTCGTTTTCCATCTGGGTTATAAAACAATGCTTGCTGTGGTAGGTATACGGTTGGTGACCACTGTTTAACATAGAGCTGCTAGTTCTTTTAATATTGTATAATATTCCTTAACCAGACAAGTTTTTATGCACAGCATTGTTCTGATATCTGGATTTCTAACTTTAATTAGGGTTAATTCTAAAATTTCTATTTTTCGCGTGTCGCGTATCTAGGTTATATTTCTATCAAATGAATTACTATTTCAAATTATCGTTGTTTGCCATACTTCTATTAATTTCTTTTGTACCTCTCCTCCTTCAGCAGTTTTAACTCTCAAATTCTTCACAACCTTATATGAAAACTCCTTAATCCTCCTGATTTAAACTTTGAGTCACTGTATAAACTTTGTAAATGATTAATAATGACGATGATAACAATAATAATAATGCATAAGCTGGCCCCGCAGCTCAGTAGGTAGAGCACCTGCCTGCCATTATAGGGGTCCCGGATTTGATTCCCGGCGTTGGGTGGGCATTTTTCTCCGACCAAGATAATTCCTCATCTTCCCCAGAGTCCGGAAGTATGAATGAAAGTGCGAATGTGTGCGTGATCTAATGATTAAAACCCAACGAATATGATTTAATAACTTCGACATGTTCCAAAGGAGAACGGCCGCCGATATGACCATTGCAGTTAAAAGGCGGGGTATAAGAGGAATCAATAATAAAAATTAAATGTTACAGCCAGAATGGAAAGAAATTATGTTGAAGTGTTACAGAACTATACGAGCCCCATGCCTCATGCAGTGTTTTAACGTTTGGAGACAGAACAGATAGCGGGTTTTACCTATGTATATTTCAGTGATCCTTGGCAATTGTTGATTTTAGACAGATTCTTTGAAGAAAGTGATAATAGTTTGAGTGTAAGCAACGAGAAGCTAATTGCCTAACAACAATAGTAATAACACTAATACTAATAACCACAAGAATAACGTGATTTAAGTCTGTTTCCTCCTTATTGCGTGTCACAGATTCCCGTCTGGTCATTTCGCTAAGATTTTGTTTTCTCCTCTTTCACATGACGTACTGTTCTGGTTTCAAACGTTCTTGTGATACTTCGCACCAACCAAGACCGCATTTCTGAACCTTGGTACAGAAGGTGTATACATTACAGAAGCCTATATGATCAGGCATTTCTTGCCCGGTGGTAGACAACCAGTAGTAATTGTATGCAAATGTATCCATCAACATGGAGGTTTAAATTGATGAGAATAAGTGTTAACCTCTTTCTTCGCTCTAAACGTTATAAGTCAGTAATAAAAGCATTTTATGTGCGGATAATAAAACAAGATGTGAGCAAGAAATAAAGCATAGGTTACACTGTCAGCTGCTAAATGCTGTAGTTTCCTGCAGATGTGTGCAAGTCCCCTCCCTAACAACTTGGAGAAACAGCTTGCTTCTCAGTTCCATTCGCCAAGCTCTGTATAGTACAAAAAAAGGAAATTGCTAGTAGTGAAATGTAAATACTGACGTGTAACAAACGTAGCACTTTCTTTGAAAGTTAATATCGGTAGACACAACGCATATTATTAATACCAAATTAATATTATGCGAGATTTATGTTATTCGCATTAAGGGTTAATAGCAGTCAATCCCATCTATGTTGAGTCAAAAATATTTGGAATGTCATATTGGAGATACATGCATACTTCTAATCTTTTCATTACATATATACAAAAAGTTAATCGTTAGAAAAGCAAGAGTAACTTTATTCATTATGTCATTTTTCTTTCAAGTTTATTAACAATGTTTTAAAAAAATAAATTTCAAACTAGCTATTAACTTCATACCAGATCCTCAATAGCTCATACATATTTTATAAATGCAAAACTCAATTTAGCTATTTTCAATAATTTATGAGGAACTGGGTGATTCACTGTACAAAAAATGTCGTTTACAAAAAATGCTTTGCAAGACAAACATAAATGCAAATACTCGCATACATTTTTATTCGAATGTACGTACATTATTCTGCCCTCCCTTGGTAAATAAGAAAGAATTTTCCATATAAAACGAATAATACATAATTTAAAGAGTATCTAAAATATAAGTGTTGCATTAGTAACAGTGATAAAATGTGAAGCAAATTAAAGAAAAAATTGCAGTGAATAAAATATGCATACAAACTGAAACTGTCACTCTTTGGCATGTATTATTCATGCCGTGGCCGAATGGTTACACCGCTCGACTCTCACCAAGGCTGCCCGAGTTCTATCCCAGGCAACCACAAAGTGAGATGTGTCGTGGACAACAGGGCGCTGAAGGAGGTGTCGCTTTTCTCCGGGACTTCTGGGTTCCCCTGCCATCATTCCATCAATTTCACCAGCATCTATCTTTTCCTTCATTCATTTCACCCTCATACTATCATCCATTTCTCTCATTTTCATCTCAGGCTTTGGGTTGGTCCCTCAAACCTGGTTCTTCTATCAGACTCAGTGCTTCGGATTCCCTAGCCCCGACTTCCCGGTTAGTGGAATTCGAATCCCCTAACACTGTGATCGGTGATGTAAAAAAGTTACTAGTTGTCTCCCCTTAAATGTTTCCAGAGACGTCTGTTTATATGACACAACCATATGAGGTAGATAATTACAGCATGGCATTACATATTCTGGCAAATAAAAGCATACCATTTAAAAATAAAAGCAATGGCATACCACTTAAATGCGAACATTTTAATGGAGGAATCATATTTTAGAAGTATTTAGTGTCCACAGAAATTTTACTCGCTAAATTTAAACATGCTATCCAGATTCCTTTAGTAAACCTTCTCTGTGTTTTGTTTTCTATAAAATATATAGGTATGTAATAAAATATCTATGTAAATGCAAAGAGTATATAACAGGGATTCATGGGCAATTTATAGAAAATACAAAATATACACCTTGAATTCCATTTCCGTACTTGTTTATTATATTTTTTTACAGGAATTCTGGAGAAGTATAAAATAGTAAATAATCATAATGCAGTCATATGGGGGGAAAACGGTTTACATTGCTGCAATTATAGAATATGAAGTGAATTTGAAAGATCACTCATTTATTAATTAATGTTAAAACATTGAGTTTTTAATTTTTTGGGAATATTGATTAACTTTACAGGGGTTCAGTTAAAATTATTGATTGCAGAGAAACATTTTCATTTGAATCGTCTTTTAAAGGAAGAAACCCTTCGGTTTTAAGAATGGTTATTAAATGTAAAGAAATTTAAGGCAAAGATAAAAAGCGTAATGCAGAAATGAACACATCTGATTTGAACCTGACTTACGCTCTTTCTGCACTTCTCATGAAGTTAAAGTAAAACGGAGATATTTGATTTTATGTATAAAATATTTCATGGAGTGTAAATGCTGGGATAATCTGAATATCTCAAAAGTAACAATACGCTTTATTTGGAAACTAACATTTCTGTTAGTTATAACATGGATCTAAAAAATAACAAATAAATTAAAATAGTCGTTGAGCTATACATAGGGATCTTAAATAAAACACAAAAGCTTAAATACTCCTAAAATTTCATGAAGGAACACCTATAAATAAAATGTTACGTCATAGCGGAAAATTAAGCTAAATGCCTAATAAACAAACTAGATTGCTAAATGGAAATGTAGTTTTTGGAACAGACAAGAAAGTTTATGAATACGGGATGAAGTTAAAGGTAGGTATATTTCAAATTCTTTGCACTTAATTCTGATAAAATAATTTAATTATTATGGGTTCTCTTAAAGATGAAATAGATTAAATTTAAAATAAATAACAAAATGTAAAATACCTTTAAACATAATATAGCAAATACTGTTGTGTGAAAACTTTGAACAAAGATAACCACTATATGGAATAAAATATTCAAATATTTCATCTGAAAATCTGTGAGATCGCAGCATGAATTTTCAGCTTTGGATCTACACCTGTATCTTTCAGATCTACCAACATTTCATTCACGTTTCTACTTATGATATAATATAATCGTTGATATGCGGCCTTCTTTTATTCTTTGGGCCTCATAAGCTTGAAACTTCCAGTTCAGTTTATCTTTACAGTCTATTAATGGTATCTAAATTATTACGCTATATAACATAAAGTTAAATTTGCTAAGCTTATTAAAAGATCCTTGTCTTTAAGATAGTATAATTCATTCTTTTGTTTCTTGAGTATAGCCGAGACTTAACTTCTTTAGGAACAGTTAGCTGAAACTTAAGCTTCCCCTGTAATAAAGTGTTATTGGTGTTACTTAACTGAAACAATTTCCAAACAACTGATCATTGTGAAATGGGCAGGGAGATAACATTTAATACAATCGGTAAGGAAAATAGATAGAGCAAGTCCAATACTTATTTACCAAAACTTGTTTATGTTTATGTATCCAAATATTTATGGAATCCGATATATTAATACATAAAATCATCTTTTCTGTTTACTTAATGCGTTCAGAGGCTTATACAATTGATGAACAAATGGGCGGAAATAAAACTAAACCGAAGCATAAATTTTAGACTTGAAGATATAAAACCACCCATTAAAGTTGCAATAACTTGGATAATGCCAATAAAACCGTTGATAACACGTTCATAAAAAGGCCGTAAATTTACTGGAGAAGTTCGGCGGCACCTCTCAATTTGGATAAGTAATCATGTCAACTTTCCAGACGCTGGTCGTTTCCTATTGTTTTACTATGCGTAATAAAATTCAAGCACTGGGAAACATAGCGGTTCCAGACGTTCCCTTGTTTTCTTTCCTTCAACTAGATTGTTGCAGAAATGTGTAACTATCCGTCCGTAATGGTTAATTGAAATGATTTTATTAGTATTAGGCGTAAATCATTACAACAGCGTAAATGTAATTCTTTATCTTTTATTTTCCAAACAGGAGAAACATAAATTTTAAAATAAGAGAGGCTTATGGGTAGTCATTGATACGCAAATGAGTCTTAAGTTTCGCAGTTACTCCAAGGGAAGTTGATCTAATCCATTGCTAGCTTTATGATCATTCTGCTTCTGCCGAAATATTAATTCCATCTAGCAACATCTTTAAGTAGTACAGAGTGAAGCGTTGCAGATATTATGGGAAACTCCATAAAAGTACACATTATATTTTAAGGCAATTAATTCCTAAAATATTTTTTAACCACATGATTCAGTGTAATGAAATATGATACGTTAACATTTCCATACCCTTCTCTAGTCTCTACCGTTTATTACTTTTTCTATCACATAAGGATAAATAGAGAAGGAACTGCATCCTCCAAAAATTTGTTAGCAAGATTACGCTAAAATTATTGTTTTGAGAATTCTCAATCCAAAATAAGAGCTTTTAGAAAAAAGTCCATGTATTTGTGAACAGCATAACTAAAAGACGAAGGTCAGTTAAATACCGAGGTAAGGTATCATCATCTTGCAAGGATACAACTCAAAGATTTGCAAAAACTCTTCCTACTCCGAACTACACTTTGTATATTTTGTTCTCTCGAAGATGTTCTTTTTTTCAAAAATGGCTTGGAAGATTTGATGAAATAAATATGTTTAAGATATCTTCATAACATATAAAATGTATATATTGGGAATTTTGCTGATAATAACCTCTAAAGCGCTCTTCATTTTAGATATTTAGACAAAATCTTACTACCTCTATAATTATTTATATCAAATATTTCTTATTACTGGCTAGGATTATTACTTTTCCAATACTTAAAATCGCAGCTACTGCTACATAACCTTCATAGAACCATTTCGGCCCCAGCCTCCCTCAATTTATCTGAGGTTTCTTAACAATTTTTTTTTTTTTTTTACGGTGCTGGGTTGTTAGCCTAGTGCCCAACTGCCAACCTGGAGGACCAGGACTCCTATCTATACCCCAGAATCAGGGTAGTTCAGCTATACTGCACTGTGTTTCCATTTTAGTCTTCTACGACGGCTGGACTACGTTGCAACTATTCTTTGACCCTGGTCACCACATGGTCACCCTGGTCACCACATGGGTGACTTATACTTACTTTTCTCAAATGTGAAGCCATTCGTTCTCTCTCCCTTCTCTCTTTCACTCTCTCTCTCTCTCATGTAAAGTGAATGAGATTTCAAAGACATTATATAGCGACCATCTCTTAAAAATCTGGCTATCATTTAAGTCATGTTCTCCAGTTGTATCTGAAAGGAAATATGTAATTTTGTTTCGATTATAGTTAAGTAAATAGAAGAGTTTTTCTAAGAATAATTTCTTGGAGAAGGATGGGAAAAGTTACTTGAGTATAACAAATCAGACATGTTTAATATAGTATCCACAAACTTTCCTATCTAAAAGTATACGTTTCTATCTTCTTCAATTAATCGAGATAAACAGTTGCACAAATATAAGTTTCACTATACATTTTATTATAGGTACAAATGGAACATTGCACAGTGGAGCTATAGACAAATCTTAGAAAAGTGTGTCGTTACGTGCTGGTTTGAAATTGCCTGCTCTTTTCGTGACATTGCAAAAAGTTAGATGAACAGTGTGTTTAAATGTTATAAATGTTATGTTATAGTCATATCGGGGCTGTGACTTGCACAGATTCTTTTATTGCTGGGTTTTAGTTTTCTAATTTGAAACACGCTAAAATATCACTCTCAAGTACATACTTCCGAATAAAGATGATTTTATAGGCTTTTCGCAAAAGTTCAAGATATGTGGTTTATTAAAGATATAAATATATTAAACATAGTTACATTATTTTAATTAAAATTTGTATTCATTTTCATAAAAACTGCAAATTATAAGCGCTTGAACATCTGCTCATACTACTGATATTCCTAAATTTAAATGCTCTAAAATTATGTTAATCTTTATTTTGTCACTAATCGTGTATACTCCATAATAATTGTAAGTCAAACTTCCAGGTTTACTTTTTACAGGTTTATTTCCTCCTAAATTTATTTCTCCTACTACCTATTTATAGAAAGGAGTTTTGGATTGAATCCAAAAATATCAATTTAAGATTCCACCGAAAGTACCTATATGTTTTCAAACGTTCAATCTTGATTCATGAATATGAAGTAATAGGAAAATATACATTTTAAGAATAATTTGGATAAGCGATTAAACAAACCCTATGTAACACACGAGATTTTACACTTTTTGTGACAATTGTGGAACCTAGGTAGAGGAAGTATTGAATTGATCTGAAAAATAATTAATTACATTTTATTGGAAATACAGTGTTTGAGCTTCTGAACTACTGTCCTCTTAACAGGGTCCTCCGAGAACGTTCTGCGCACTCGCTGTGCACATACATCTATGAACAACAGGTATACACAGCTCAAAAATTTAAGACATAAAAAATACTAGTTAATTTCATATCTGAAGAGTTTGAGCAAAATATTCTATTTCTACACTTTTGTAGCGCTGTCATTTTTTAATTAATGATATAGTATTCATTGTTATGTGCAATGATCTGTGATCTAGAATCTATCTTGTTGCTGTTTTCTATCTCATGTGCTCATTTTTAACGAAACAATAACGTACAGCATGCGAAAAGCTGTGTTTATTTTTAATAAGGTCTATATCGATTAACATGAAATTATCTCTAATGAAAAACTGCCGATATAAAAAAGTAGCCAGGAGTGGGGATCAGAAGTAAACAGGTGCAGGTGATAAAGTGATTAATAGATATTATTTCACAATATTTTTACAGTCTTAAACTCATTCACTGTTTTGTTAATGTACACTAGAAGCCAAATTTGATAATAATCTCTAAGTATAAGACCAAAAGTAAATATTAGTGTTTCACGCTTAAACACAGAACCTAATGACACAGCAATGCTGAGCAAACTGATAGCCAAATCAATTAAACTCATGCATAACTGCATCCAAGAGCCCTGTTGCCAATCGGTTTTATCCAGTCACATACGGAAGGAGGCATCAACTCAATTTTAGCAATCAATTAATTCGGAATGAAAATAAATTAATTTAAATTAGATCCAAGAAAGTAACCCATATTAATATACTCATAAGCAAAATTCTTGAATATTTTCTTTAAAGGGTACAAATAAGCCCTCCTCTTTCATAAGAGGGTTTCAATCCTCCTCCATATGAAGCACTGGAAGATTAATATTCTAGAAATTTTTAATTGCAGTGATCATAATGTAGACAATCATAAATGTCAGTATTCACTTATAAGCATAAATTATACGTACTGTGATTTATTGACAAAACACCATTTAAGGACAAATACTGTTCTAAGGGGGAGTTACAAAAGTGAAAATCAAATTTTATAGCCCTAAGGTGCTACATCCATATAATACATTCTATTCATTAAGATTGACTTTTATACAGCTCCTAGAAACTATTCATAAGAAAGTTTATTTTTTATCATATAAATCGAGACAGAAATATGCCTATAGTTGCACATTTCACTGTAAGAGCAAGAGCGTTAGAGCACACTAAATCTATAAACCAAAGTTTGAAAGATAGTCACTAAATATTAGACTTAAGATCTTATATTAAAGAGAGTTAAATAGTGACAGCTCCTTATAAAGTTTTTAAAAATGTATACCTAACAAAGGTAATGGATACATTAAAAATCGTTGATACCAAAAAAATGTATGTGAAAGAAGATGGTGTGTTTTAATCAGATTGTATTTGATTTTTTTTGGTTTTTTTTTGTGGTAAGTTTTTGTCTTTTTCTTAAAGTTCATCAGTCATGCATACTAAATTATACAATTTCTACCGAATGTGGATGTTCACAAAGTACTTGCAGAAAACTAAAGATATACATATGTGCCATTTAAATTATGACAGCAACTTCTGAGAAAATAAAAAATGTATTACGTAAAGATCAGTTTATGGTAGGAGACGTTTCTCGAAAATTTTCTTGTCACATCTTTGCAAGATCCTGAACTTATATGCCAAGTTTGGCATTTAACCTAAATACATGCAGCGGAGATCTTTTTCTAAAGATTATTGAACTTATTTATTAATGGTCCTCACAGCACGTACCTAAGGTGAAACGTTAGTAAGAAATTTTTGGGTGAATTTCCTCATCTTTCCAATGATTCCTCTTCTCCCTCTGCAGACTGGTAGAGAAAGTATACAAACCGAGCAATAAATAGTAGTTCCCACGACTGAAACATGTACGAAAATTTCGGTATGAATTCTGAATTTCCAATACTTTCCTCGCTTTGGTCAAAGGTAAGCGATATGTTGCTGTTCTTTACTTGACCAGTCTTATATTAATCCTGATTGATGACACAAAAGTACTGTGTCCAACCAGCCATAAATCTACGTCCAGTGATGCTGCTATTTTCAATCGCAGCCCATTTCAAATGGAGAACTAAACACAAAAAGTTGCTATTTTAAAGACACTTAGTGTTTACATACACAGCCCTGTCTTCCTTCAAAACCTGATGTGAATTACAAGTTTACAGTATGCAAAATGGTGAACTGTTATTGATATTAAATTATATTGCTTTGCAGTACTTCGTAAGAGTTCTACAGCTATAAATAGGTTAATTAATATGTGCGATTGGACCACTCTTGAAGGAATTCTATGACCCTATGTAACAATCACAGCAACACAGGAAACAACTCAAAAATATTTAAAAAAATGAAGGTTTAGTTACCAAACTTGGTAATCAAGTTAGTTTCTTCGGACGAAACACCATGGAAACTTGCAAGAAAATCCCTAGAAAAGGTTGATATATTTCCTTAAATATTCATTTAGTATGTCACATTTTTGTTAATAATAAGCTTTATTTTTGACATGTTTAGACTATATCAACGTCTGCTCCAAGATCTGAAAGTTCATTAAACCAGTTTTTATTTCAGAATTTACAAAATCTATCAGTTATTTATTTAAATTTAATTAAAATAAGCATTTTCCAATTCAGATATTACAAAACAAGGATTAATTGCACCTTATGTTTTACTTCCCATTTATAACTATCAATTTTAATATTTAAATTTTAAAATATTAAATCACATTACTGAATTCTGGGGTACATTCACAGATTTCTGAACGATACCAGATTTTTTCTCATTCAGCACTCTACTGTAATCTTTCTGAATTTAACAACTCTTCCTCTTAACCAAGATTTATTGGCTAACGAAGGTTTCACTATGTCAGCTCATTTTATTAAAATGACTTAAATATGTCATATATAGCAATATTGCTGGTTTATCATCACTTATTATTTTCAGGCGTGTGTAGATATCTCTATCAAGTGACTAACACCATAGCAATGTATATTGCTCTCTGCACTTCTTGGGTGCTTTATTGCTGATTAACTAATCATTGGCGTCATCAAGATGATATGTTAAAACTGTAAGCAGACGCTGAAATAAACAATCACGTGTTACTAAAACATGAAAACGAACTTCTATAGGCCTAATTTAAGAATTGGCAATTTACAAGACGTTAATATTAGATATTGTATCACATTGGATTGATAAAGTACTACCTGGTTTCCAGATTTCAAATAGGAAAGCTTTCTAAAGGATAGCTGGTCCGAATGGCTTACTTAGTTAAGAGCTGGTCTACTGATATGAAGATCGCGTTTCAAACCTTGGCCATGACCAATGACTTTCGGGAGTACTTATTTAATCTGGAGTGCTGATTTAATCCTGGCAATACACATCGTCGTTAACACAGGTACAATATACTTTATTTGACTGTTTTCTACCTTAACGATAATCTTAATCTCGCAGACAACAGCGGAACTGCAGCACGTTGTTTTGTTGACACTAGGATTGAACTAAGGCTGGATCCACCATACATTTCGCCAGATTTACGTTAGATATTGACGGAATCTTGGAAAGCTTCAGTCAGGTATCATGTTACACGGTGAGGTAGGCTAGCAATGACAGAACTGGACGGAAAACATAAGCTGGTCAACACACGGACTGGCGTCATCTCAGTGCAAAGAAAGCCGGGTCTCCCTCCTTGTCGGCAGGTTGAGTAGGAGGGGGGAGGGCACGTTAACTGGAGGTCCCGGTGGTCCCACATCTCGACCTGTCCAGACGCGCTCTCTCCTTCTCTCTCTCTCTTCTACCTGAGCCGCCCTTCGCCACGCAACAATGCTCCGGACTACCTCTAGTAATTAGCTAAAAAATCTAATCCGCGACAGGGTCCTCCACAGCTTTGTAAATCTCGCTCTTAATTCTGTAGGAATATCACCTTAGCTACTTCTTACATTCAAATCAATGCCATGTAAACTAACAATGTGCTTAACTATTTATGCAATATTCAAGAGTTAAGGAAATCCTTAAAATATTTAAAAACATAGTCTTTTCAACACTAAATATATTAGTGTAAATACCTCGGTTAATTTTAAATTAATACATAGGAACACGCTAGTTATTGATTGCAGGAAAGTTTAAAAACAGATTTAATTGCACTCTCTCTTTCATATTTCAAATAACTCCCTAAAGTTATAAATTGTTCTTTCACACCAGCCGTATGAAGAACAAGGTTGTAAAGATAGACTCGGACAAAAATGTTCAATGCCATAGCTAGAGTCTGAACTACGGATATGTCTGTTTCCGTCCGTGTTTCTAACGAATTGAGCCACCATGAAAAGCCGACACAACCATAACTGACTGTCTCAATAACTATGAAGTCCAGGACTTGGGATAGTGGCCATATGTCCCAACTCTTCCTTATCCTGTCTTTCAGTGCCCTGTTGCACTGGAGGTGCAGGCAGGACCTCCTTTTAAGGTCCTCTATAATATGTCTCAAACTAGAACGATATAGCTATAAACATAAGGGAGATTATAAAAAAGAAGAAACACACAGTAAAAAGGAACGCTTTTAGGCTGCTATTTGTTGGTGAGAATATTTCGGTAACAAATATTTCTGATTCATTTAAGATCTTAAGAAGTAGCCGTGACAAAAATTAAGCCAAAGTTTATCTATGCACGGAGAGTTTTAAATCCAATTCATATCAATGATAAAATTAAATTAACATTATTTTTCACTGGTGTGGTAAGAGATATAAACAGAAATTAATTGAAATTATCAATGAAGTAAATAAAGTTGAGGACAATATTCAGATAAGAGGAAAGCTTTATTAAAAACAAATAGTATGACTCTCTGCTATTAGTAAATTGATTGGATATATAACCGTAGTATTTTATTATAAAGGTTTTGCTTTGAAAAGTGGTAGACTAATGTCCTGTTTCCTTGGGCGTATTGTGGGAGGATTAGGCTCAGGATATAGTTCAAACTGTTGATGATCGGGAGAGTAGGAAGCAATAAGTCACCAGGAAAGTGGCCAGCCCTTTTCCTAATTACGAGCACGAAATGATGGATTCTTTCCTTCCAGCTCGTCAGTTTGTTGCTAGGCAACAGATGGACCGCGAGTATTTTTGCTTTTTACGGGCAATAGAAGTGGCAAACCACTGCAAAATATTTCACCTTCATGGCTATCATCAAACTGCAACATTAATCTTATAAAATAGCTGCACTTTATGTTTTTTCTGGACTATATAGTGTGCGGGTCAACCACGAAATGAATCAGTTGTAAATGGATTAACGATGTTTGCCACTGATGCTTCAAAATGTTTTTCAAGGCTATGTGAACGGTCTGTAATGCCCTTTAAGCCCATCACCAAGATGCATTTGTTTTCTTGCCGATCAACTGATACATCGCCCATACAACCAATGACCACGCAGGTTATTGCACGATGCTTTCCTAATAATTCACATCACACCTGTCAATGATCTCGTTTATATCTGATAATATGTATCATTTATTTTTGGCACTCTGATTTTACAGAGAGCCAATAGGAGACATGTTATGTTTCAGCAAAGTTAGCAGACAAGTAATCTACACTAATATTATATCATTTGTATGTATGTGTGTATGTAGAATCATCTCTAAAGCCACCAACGGGTTTTCATAATACTTATTTAAATCTCAGTTATTCCTGACGAATTTGGTGCTATAAAACATTATTTTAATTGATAATTTACCAAAAGAACAAAACAGATTTAGTACAAAGCCTTCCTTGAAAATGCAGTGGAGTACAAAACAGTTGCTGAGCCCCACAGAATATGGGGAAAAAAATGCCCACGTACATGACTGATGCAACACATAAACCGAAGACAGAGCTGGAAAACCGACAAACGATTCTGTTTATAATTTTTCGAATTATGTTTTATTATTCTTTAATTTCCACTTATCAAATAATGTAGATTAATATGTTACCAAACACATTCAAAACATTTTAATAATCCTTGTTCTAATCTATAGACAGATCACGTGAAGTTTCTAAAGACGTTAAGGAGTTCATTTCCACTTATCAAATAATGTAGATGAAATGTTACCAAAAACTATCAAAACATCTGAATTATCCTTGTTCTATTTCTATGGACATATGACGTTAAGTTTCTAAAGACGTTTAGGGGTTCATTAGACGTTAAGTCTAATAAACCTCGCGTAAAAGGTTTGTTTTATTTCCTTTGTACTTATTTGTATTTAAATATTTGTATTTAAATTAAAAATTTTATTGTAATTAAATATGAGAACATACAAAATATTTGTATAAAGAGAGAAAACTTCAATCATTAGAAATAAGTGAGCCAATATTTCCAGATAGTGGCCAGGAATGGGCCGGATGACCATATTTCAAGCTTCACCTCCATGTATTTTGTGTAGGTTAAGGGTTTCTGCATTATGAGAATATTATGTATATTTTATGTTAATAAATAACTAGAACCAAAGTGAAGACACGGTTTAACATTTAAACTACTATAATTACCTAAATTGAACGTTCTGGCGGATGTTTTTCCAGCTTCCAACTTTAAAGCTCGTACTTAAAGCATGTGTCGTTTCCAGAACTAGGAAGATTACCAGGGGGAGATTAAGGAAGACAGATCATCCGTCGAACGAAACTTCTCTAGATCACTGTAATCTAATAAGCGCTTGGTGGAGCTAAATGCAATTAATTTGTCATTCAATTTTAAAAAGCTGACCGTGCAAAAGGGTAAACCGGCTAGTGCATGAATAAAATGAATATAAACACGAACACCAAGTAACTAGCGAAGCTCAACATAATTTAAATTCAGAAATAAATATCGATACTAATAGACAGACAGTGCAGTACCTTCCATCGCGAAGGGAAAAACCAAACAAGATGATCACGAAAGAATGAGAAACATACGTCGTTCACTTCATGAATACCAATTTCGCTTTCGTTTTTCAAAACAGGTTCATATTGGGCTATCAGTTCAATTAATGTGACTTTGCTATAATAAAACGAACATTTAAAAACTGTTATATAATTCAGGATGCACTTAAATTTCTATTTGGTAACTATTCTATTATTACTCTAAAAGGCAGGTTCTATATTAACATGCATTTCTGAATCAAGTTTACACTTCTTTCTACAGGTGCTAGTTCATAGCTCAGTACCCAGTTTTCCCATTCTGGTTTGAAATCTCTTACTATGTTTATTTTCTGCCCATAAAACGAATACCCTTTGATGTGGGATATAGTCAGTAAAACTAATATATTTCTTATTATGTTATTATTTATTATTAATATTACATTGATTACCTTTAAAATTTTTAATTTAAAAGAAAGGATTTTGTATTAATAGCTTTTATAGGCTAGACAATGTTCCTTTGGTCTCCAAGGATTTTAAAATATGTAATATGTCATTGGTTAATCTACTTACTTTCGCATTCTGCCCTCTTAATAATTTGCATAAATATATGTTAGTATTAAATCTTTGTGGAAGATCATAGCAAATTTGTTTCTATTTTCGGACGTGTTCATCAAAGTGGAAACTGTGTACTTCTTATTAACTTTGTTCTTGTTGCTATTTCGTCTAATACTGTATAAGTACTTCTTAAAATACCAATTGTTTCATCTCAGTGTTTATATTTCAGTTTCTCGCTACATACAAATATGAATTGTTCTATATTAGTATCCCATGTCTTGCACTGTAAGTATTATTACATAATTTTTTTTTTAATTCTCATCCACCTTTAGAAATAACAAACGTTTCATCTATATAAGAAAATATTAATTCTAGTCAGAATTTGCTTTATTTATATATTCATTTATTGCCCAATTGTACCTCATTTTGTCGGCTATCCACATTGCAATGGTTATTTATAGCTCTTTGTTGTAAATGATTCAATGTCTGCCCTCCAGATGGCTTTAGTTGAGCAGTCACTTCCTGTGCTGTTTAGTTTGTCTTCTTTTAATACGATGTTGGACTTCAGTGAGTGTTACTAATTGTGACTAGTTATAGTCAGTGTGAGGCCGGGAAGAAGTCCATAGTTGCATATCCGTCTTCCTGTACGGTTTAATTAACCATTGTATTGAACGCCTGGAATTTGGTGAAAAACTACAAAATACAGTCAAGTTGTCTGTACGTAACTTATGTACAGTGCGTTTCAAAAGCCCCGCATATTTTCTATGTAGGTACTAAAATTGAAATATTGTTGAAATAAACGTTCTGTTAAGTCAAGTAGTAGTAATATATTTTAAAATATTCTTTTTTACATAAACAAACCATTCTTAATGAAATCTTTGTGCTAGTCCTGTGATATTAGAGGAAACCTGTTTGAATGATATCCTATTTTTTTTTCCTCAGAAACCCAAATTATTTTTGTGTAAACTGAACTCCTGATGTTATTGATGCAGCTTTATTTCTATAAATTGGTACTAAATAGCAATATTTTATATGAAACCGGAAGAATGCAGAAATGTTCTGTCACTTTCATATTGTTCAACTGCAAATGGATTACGTTATATTTATCAGGCAACGGACTCTACTTGTTAATACTTATCAAATTCTTAAATGTTGTGGAAACGTCCTTAAAAAGGTAATGATTATTAATAAGATAAGAGCGCACCTTGAGAAATACAATAATTTGTCATCGCTTTCACTATTGTTTGTATTCTAAATGAAAAATATTTTGAAGGATTCGTTTTGCAATTTACCTGTGAAGCTTAATTAAGTTAATGTCAGCGGTGCTAATGTTCGGTTGACATACAGGGAGTATAAGTATTGTCTTTCAACTTTCATTTGGTTGCAATACCAATTTTTGTATGAAACAATTATATAAAACGACTTGCAGAAATATACCCATAATAAAATACTTGAGATTATATAAATATTAATATGTACTGCAAAAATATCTTAAACTATGGTGCTTGACGTCTCTCGACATTATTTAAAAAGAGGTGCAATTAGAATAAAAATAATTTACTGATAATTATACAAGATTTTGCTTATAACTCTTTAAATAAACTATAAGTAAATATTTTATTTTAATTATACAAGATTTTTCTGTGAACATTTATAACGTTTTATTTATCTTATGATTAGTTACCCGCAATTTAATTTCTGATGTTCTTTGTTCCTCAAGATTAGTCAACCATGACTGATTTCCAGAACTTCCATGACAGCAAGTACGCAGGAAATTGAATGTCATGATCAGTGAAAAAGGCGAACTGTAAGAAAAGCTGTCAACCTTTTGCAGCAAGTGCATGCAGAGGAATTTGGGATGTCTTAGTAATTTCCATAGGTAGTAAGATTCATTTACCTCAGGCTGACTGGGTTCATTAGCTATTTAATGAACACTTTATCCATACGTTTAACGGTTGAAACTATTAAACACCGTCACACTTTTCTCATACCTTGAATAAATGAAATTATAAATATTGCCTTGCTAATTACTGTCTGTTCAAACGGGATTAATGGAATTTTTTTAGCCTTCAAGAATTATATTTATGAATTCTACTCCCAAAGGTTCTTAGCTAGAATTACCCAAGTTAATCTTCCAACCATGAAAAGGAAAATCAATCCTAAAGCTCATACGGATAGGCAATTTTTCAGTGAAAAATTAATGCTTTTAGGAACATTAATTTTAACTTTAATTACAATATCCGCCTAATATGCAAATTTCTCCAGGTCTAAATGAGCTTCAATAGGTTTTTTATACTGTGTTGATATCTAAATATCATTCCTCCTGTTAATCTTTGCAGTAATTCCCTAAATCTTTCTTTCACTCAGATCCTTGTTATAAGGGCACCTCTGAACTTCTGTTATGTGCAACCGTTGTTGTGGTCGGTAATCACTTCCATTGAAACTAATAGTCGATTGCTTTCAGTGGAGCATAAAGACAATTTTGTCCCCAAAACAGTAATACACTGTGATTTCATATATGTGCTACCTGATATGCACTGAATCATACATGATCAGCCTTTTCATTTCTTTGGATTCCTTATATTCAAACTCGTGTATCAAATTAACCTGTCACCACATATATTGCAACTTTCCTTTTGAACGCTTGCTTCGTTATCCACGTTTGTCATATATTCGTTAACTGGGACAAAAGTGAATTATGTAATCCAAGGTATGTTGAGTGCTGCTTACTTTTCTGCACATCGAGGGTTAAATGGCAGATTAAGGCAGCTTCTTATATGATTGGAGTTTGTCTTGCTAAAGAATTACTTTAAGTTGCTAAATAATTTTGTAAGTAATTATTTCTCTCCTTCAAAGATGTGGAAATAGAATCTCTCAGCAAGCCCTGCTTGAAGAAGGGAAGCCGGAGGCAATTAAGACCTTCAACAGACATGGTAGTAACTTGAGCGTACAATCCTATCCAAGGAAGGTATGTAGATGCTTCCGATAAAACTGTCATTAACTGTAGTGCCTGGCGTATTTTTCTTATATTTCTATACCTCCTTCGTTAACATGGAGTAGTGTTTGTTCCCTGCTTGTATTCAGTCTGAAACAGAAGCTAGCTAAACCAGACGCAACCGTTCGTTTTAAGAGGAAATCGAAACAAAAACACGGCTTTTCCCTGTTAAAACTCCTAATTTTTATATTCTGTATCCTCTGAAACAATTGTTTTAGAGCTATTTTATAAAATATCTGCTCAGTATAAATTTTAGAACCGTTCGTGATTTTGATTTCTGTATACTTTAATATTTCTGAGAAACTTTCTAGAGTCAAACCCAAATTAAAATTCCTTGCGAATTCGCACCTTACATGTCCTTTAATATCTTCAAATAGGTTTAGGTTCTTTGGAATCCCTTTGACGACTATTAGAGGAAGGTCATATGGTATCGGACAGGGCAATTTTACGGGCAGTTCATTTCTCCCCCACTACAAACATGTGGCAGCACTTATCAAATGAGAAGCAAGTCACTCTGCATCCTAAGCAACTGTTAGTGTTATTCATTTCAGAGACAGCGTTGTTAGTGAGTATTTGTGCTTTTTGCTGTTTGAGTGCTATGAAAAGATAAGTTTGTTGGCTAACTTCTAGAGTAAATTTAAGTTGTATAGCATGAAATATACATTGATAGATACATTATCCCGTATTGCCTAAATTGTGGAATTGAACTATTTCAAACACGCAAAGTTTAGGACCCTGTTTCATTCTTAAGTGCTTTGCGGGTGGTTTCGGACAGTAAATTGGCGGTTGTTTTGGACAGGCAAAACCTGGTCTGTATAAAATTTTTAATGAAACCATTGACAAAGAGAAATAAATTAAAACAATAAAAGTATATGTGAACCTTATATGTCATTTTCTATTGGATTACTGAAGAACTATTAGACCTATCACTCTAAGTTGAGAGTGTGTCCTTTGTTCCATGTAGAAATCGGTAAAAAAAGAAAAATTGGGAAGAACGCAATGATATTATCTGAAAATAAAGTAATAAACAAATTACTATACAAAATTTGACAATGGAATGAGGCGTCGAAAACGGAGTGAAATATTCACTTCAACTCTATATAAAGTCTAAATTGTGGAAAAGCGAACACATTTGAAATAAAGAGAAAAGAACAAGCAACCAAAACCGACGAGCGGTAAAATTGCAAAGAAGTCGAAATTGTAAAGTGAACACCGAAATCAGTCCAGAATGAAGTAGTGAATAAGGAAGAAAAAAAGGTATTATTTTTGGGGAACAGTTCAGAAAAATTGGGTTAATGTTGTATATTCAAAGTTCCGGCTCATGAAAATTGCGCTAATCTTGAATGGAATACCCAATTATAAAAGTGTGATCATTGCAAACTTAAGTGAACAAACTGCAATCCAGAAATGTATTATGTGATAAAAGTAATCAATCTCCGATTTCGCAGTCCAATTTTTAAACTTCAGAAATTACAGGAACATAATTAACATAAAATATCGTTTTATTATATATTGCAAGGGTATAATTTAGTAATTTAATTCTTATATGAAATTAAAGATTTCTAAAATTTATACTTGTTTATCCTTTTCACTGTCAGAAATTACTAATTTAAGAAAACCCAAAGGCCCCGATACTATACGACATTCCCTACATGTGTTGCATAAACAAGAGGGAATGCAATTCTTTAAACCGTAGAAAGTTTTAGCAGGAAAAGAACAAAAGAAATTGGAGAAAAGGGTTTCTGGAAGTAGTGATATAAAACTATAAATGGAAAGTGCAATCAATATATGAGTTTCAAGTAAGCCTGTAACCCTGTAATTTAACTAAAATTCTGGTTGGGCTCTCCGTTCTGTAAACGAAGAAGACAAAACGATGATAATAATAATTTGATGTAGATCAAATAGGTTAACAAAAACAATGACGTGTTACATTTACGTGACTTTCTCTGTCCATTATAGGTATACAAACTATTCTTACACAGTAATATGACATAAATGTTTCCAGAACTGCTTTCTTTATTAATTTTCTTGTAGGTGCAAAATGAATACTTACAGGGAAATGAGCTGCTACTCAAATTAGTAATGCTGGTTGGAACTTCATACACGTACAATGACGTGTTATTATGTTATTACGAGAAACAATGTAACGGTGTGCCTTTTAAAATGACAGACTAATTGATCAACTCAAACTAGTAACACAGAATACATCGATAATCACAAATAACATAAAAATGATATATAAACTGTGTACTTTAACGTGACATATATTTTTAATGTATTTTCCTGTCTTGGCGTTCAAATTTACGTCCTCCAACGTTAAGGCATATCGGACGATGAATGAAATGGGTGAAATGATGCTCAAATGAGTTCGGGGTCCATGGAGCTTAGAGTTACCCGACATTCGTTTTTCAGGATAAGAGAAAACCCCGGAAAAACCTTATCCAGGTAACTCGCCCTGATCGAGAGTCGAACTCGGGACCTCTCGAACGTGAGGCTGACATGCTAACACCACGCTACCGAGGCGGGCAATGTATATATATATATATATATATATATATATATATATATATAATCACTGGCTACATCGGGAACCACTGGCTACATCTCTGGAGGCCTGGGCAAGTGATAACTGGCGAATTGTGAAGGCAACCCTTACTAAGAATTTTCCAAAGTTGTGCTGTGTTAATAAATGTTTAATTTTGAATTAATCTTCTTACTTTTGTATTATCAACTTTCCCATGTTTCTAGATCCTTTCGGTAACTCTCGCATGCCAACCTGAGATATGTCTCCAAGTCGTAACATCAAGTTGGATTAATTGGTTAGTGGTCTCTTTCAGTAGAAGAGGTAATATGACAATATATATATATATATATATATATATAATGAACAATATTATCCAAAATTTCATATTTATCATAACAATATTTTAAATATACGCGTATTATACTTGAACTAAAAGTCATTTAAAAAATAAAAAATAAGAATATTTTCATGTAGAGGAGAGGGTGAGGTGCTGCTTGAAAATCACCTTGGAAGATATAACAGAACTAAATACCAACTTTAGTTATGATTCAACTACTCAGTTTTAGTTGCACTGTACACACAACCAAAACACACGCACGCACACACAACGCACATAGACATACGCACACACATTATTTTTAGGGTGATTCAAGCAAGTAGATCAAAAAGATTAATTTAAATCTAATAGCTAACCTTTTAATGGAATGCGATACTAAACCACCTCTCAGATAGCTAATGGAGCATTTAAACAAATTAAGGGTGTTACATGCTGTCAAATAGGTATTATGGACCTAATGTTTGGTCAAACATTTCAACTCTTCATGATCTGGATATTTTTGTTTTCTTCTAATGGAATTTCATTCAGGTATTTTGTGGTTAGATTAATATGTTTCGCCCTCGTTCTTTTGTATATTTTTCACCACCTTACTTTATTCAGGTAACAATTATTAGCGCACTGTATATAGCTATGTTAGCTCACTACGCACCCGTTAAGTCCAATATTCAGAGGATATTACACAGATATTTACAGAAATCTCAGAAAGAAACAAGAAATCTATACGACTGATGTTGTGCTTAATTTTATTCCTTTAATTCAAATACTAGACGATGAAGTAACATAGTAAACGGATTGTTGTAAAAGAGCAGTTATGTAGTTTTGTCTGAAACTTAAGCTAAATTTTCTGAGAAAAAGGGAAGGTCACTAGTCACTTCAAAAACAGTTGCCACAATACGGTCGCTGCATAGCAACAGAGGATATACCACAACATACCTATTACGATTAGCATGCGTGAAATTTCGCTCTGCTACTTTATTCATACTCCTGCACATACTTTAAAATAACTGTGCACATTAACCTGACATCTATTTTTAGACCTTACCTGTATTTGTTGGGTTAAAAGTGAAGAAACACCTAATACAACGAAACACGCATTTGCCTTTACCTCACATTGCCACTAACGAGTACCGTACAGGTTGGAGTTGCGATCTGTTCTCAGCCATCGGAACTGTAAACTTTAGGCATCTGACCCCGACAGGCATCTCCCCCCGATTCACTCTACACATATTTAAATAAAAATTAATTGGGTTATGTTTGAGAAAATTCAACTTTTTGAGGCATTTGCCACTCCAAAGCCCTTTTAGCAATATTTTCCCAAAAACTCAAGGTTTAAATGTATACAAATTTTGGCAACTGCACTTCTTTTAGGGTTAGTCTTTATAGATAGGGACACAAGTGTGATCTTTTTTCCAAATTCGTTTTTATGATTGTTTAACCAAAGGATTTTAATCCCTTTTCACCTATATGTACTTCAGGAAATATTTATAGTTATAAATGCATAGATATAAATATGTATAGAACATATTAATTAGTACTAGCTTCTTATGAACACAATTTCAATAGGATTTATATAAGTACAATATTGCAGTGTGTGGAAGCTGCTTTTGATGAATTCTGGGACATTCATTGCGCTGCATTTGAATATCAAGATCATTCGCAGAAAAAGTTATGGCTTGAGAACCAGCCGACTTCTTGAATAATAATAATAATAATAATAATAATAATAATAATAATAATAATAATAATAATAATAATAATAATAATAATAATAATAATAATAATAATAATAATAATAATAATAATAATAATAATAATAATAATAATAATAATAATAATAATAATAATAATAATAATAATAATAATAATAATAATAATAATAATAATAATAATAATAATAATAATAATAATAATAATAATAATAACAATAACAATAATAATAACAATAACAATAATAATAATAATAATAATAATAATAATAATAATAATAATAATAATAATAATAATAATAATAATAATAATAATAATAATAATAATAATAATAATAATAATAATAATAATAATAATAATAATAATAATAATAATAATAATAATAATAATAATAATAATAATAATAATAATAATAATAATAATAATAATAATAATAATAATAATAATAATAATAATAATAATAATAATAATAATAATAATAATAATAATAATAATAATAATAATAATAATAATAATAATAATAATAATAATAATAATAATAATAATAATAATAATAATAATAATAATAATAATAATAATAATAATAATAATAATAATAATAATAATTGTTATAAATTTCTTTCTTTAACAATTACTTTTGTTAACAAGAGGGAGAATAGTACAAAATATTTGATCACCAATGTTTTCCGGAGGTATCTGTGTTAAGCTCACCTAAAACATGTATGTTCATGTGGTTTCTGAATGGCATTATCTTAAATTCGAAAAATCAGTTAAATACCTAACTTCGTAGCATGGAATCATTCCACTTTCATTTTCACTAAACTTACTCTCACATTGATAAAAGTATTAGATACCTATTTGATATAGTGCCATGATAAATAAAAGAAAATATTTTAATTTATCTGAGAATTAATTCCACTGAGCTTTGTATGCACTGCAGATTCTTGAACATGTTTAAAATATGTTTCTTTACAACAATGTTTGTGCAACAGATTCCGGCTTCGATTTCAGCTTCGGAGATGGGAGTTTATCTCTAGCCAAGATTAATCCTTATTCTCCACATTGTCATGCATGAGAGTGTATATACGTGTGTGTGTGTGTGTGTGTGTGTGTGTGTGTGTGTGTGTGTGTGTGTGTGTATGTGTGCGAGTGTGAAAGAGAGAATTAATGTATAAAATACAAAGAAATCCAATGAAAACTGTAGAAAAGAGATCACTTTTATATGAATATATTCTAAAGCTAAAAAGCAGTCGATATGAAAATTACAGTTAAAGGCCAGAAACAATTAAGGTTTATTGTCAAATAGTGGATTATGAAGGGGTCGAGCCAGACTGAAAAATTCAATGCCATAGCCGAGATTTGACCCACAGATCTTCTGGTTTCCGTCCAGCTGCTGTAACCATTTAAGCTACTATGGCCAACGTGTCAACATGACATCAAATTCTCCAACTGACTCGTGGTTTACCGGGAGAAACACGAGTAAATAGGAGAATCTGGCCAACGTGGTTTACCGGGAGAAACACGAGTCAGTTGGAGAATTTTATGCCATGTTGGCACGTTGGCAATAGTAGCTCAAATGGTTAGAGCGGCTGGACGAAAACCAGAAGATCCGTGGTTCAAATCCCGGCTATGGCATTGCATTTTTCAGTCTGGCTCGACCCCTTCATAGTGTGTCCTACACACGGCTAGTGTGAAAGAACAATTAATTTCCATTAAACAGTGGATTGTTAGTATATGAATAAACTTGAAGAGAGAAATAAATCTGACCACAAGTTTCTGATTGCTAGATTATATTACTGAATACTTTAGAATTTCAAAATATGAGTATAATTTCTTTGTCTCACTTTTTCTTTGCTTTATCAAGTTCTAAGCTTTCTACTCGCAGTGAAACAGTACATGGGTGAAACTTTTAGAGGCCCTAGCTATAAATTGTTGGAAGAGCAACCGCAGAAGCTCCTGATGATGGGATCTTCAGGAACAGAGGATGTAATTGTTTGTTTGGCAAGGGACAGACAGACAAGCTGGGTAGGTATATCATCTTGGGGGTCACGGTAATCCAATTCCGCGTGAAGAGCCCCACTGTAGCACACAGAAGAGGGATTTTGTTTTGTTACGCCTTGGAAGCGATCCTCAGGTAGTGCGTGGGACACATTCGGATGTAATGAGGCATGAAATTTGCGTCCTTTTCTTTGGTCCTGGCGCCTAATGCCCTGCTTCCAAAGAATAAAGAGATTTTCTTGTGTCAGCCCCTACAAAATGAATGCGGCCGTTTTGTTGTCGGTGGGCAGGAAGAGCTAATCGTCAAGTTTTCCGCTACCTTCAACTGTTACCGAATTAAATCGATACCAGAGGACAAAAATTGCACCTGGATTTCGCCTCTGTCTTGTGAGTCGTATAAATGTATAGCACTGGAAAATCTAACCCGTTCGTATAGGGTAAGAAATGCTTCGATGCTTCAATTATGAAAGAGCTTAACCTCATTTGCTCCTGGGGTACACACAGAGAGAAGTGGTGTTTTTCTTCAGTTACGTGTTCCATTCCTAAAAATTACGACACTGCTTCTCTTATGCATCAATTACAGAGCCAAGTACTCTCACAAAGGGACCCTGTCTCTTTCATAAGTCAACAGGAAAAATTTCCGCTAGATGGCACCAGGTTACAGCACAGAGTTTGTTCTGCTTGGTGCTAAGACAAAACCAATGCTGTTTATTGAAGCAATGAATGTAAGCTTTCCTTTATGAGCCTACATCTTACGCTGAAATTTTAAATCATTTTAAAAAATATTTATGTGCAATAGCTCTTTTTCTAACACGGGAGGTATATTACAGCTTAACTTTCTATTAAAATTATATATTGTATTAATACTGAACAAGCCAATGCTATGTTTTGCCTCAGTGATATTCAAGAAACCAAACAAAGAGTATATAGTCTCGTTTTTCACTCTGTAGCAACTTTTTAAGATCGTGCAGCTTGGGTTCAGTTCTATCTAGCAGCTAAATAAATAAAATTAATAAATATTTACTATATATGCATACATGCTTATGCATAAATACCTATCATTGTAGTTATATAACAGAGCGAAATGGCTCGTCCCAAAATACAAGGCTCCCACTCGTGAGGAACAAGTTCAATTCCCAGTGATAACCCATTCTAACCATGAGCTTGTTATGGTTTCTCCGAGTCAGTAGGCGTTCTTTTTCTGCCTTAACTTTCCTGTCCATCATTTTCTTTGCCTATGATTCCTTCACCAATATCACCATCTGCTTTCAGGAGACGTTGATCTGCGTGTTACGGCTCGGCACTGGAGGTGCATAGGTCGAACTGCCCTCGAGCTTGTCTTCCAAGTATGACACGGTTCTCCTGTACGGTCCACTCGCTAGGGACTAGAAAACAAGATGTCGCCTGTTATAATTTCCTAGTTGCTATGTGAGGCAATTTAATTTTCATGAATAACAACCATAATGAAAAGGCACAAGTTAAAGTACTATTTAAAGTTTACTCATTATTTTTAATTTTTATAAACACGCCAGTTTTATTTATAGCATTTTAAAGTACGACATAAGATGTGAGGAGGTGGATCAGGCGAGGAGAGCATGAGAAGGTGGTGATCTGAGAAAGTCAGTGGGTGAGTAAGTGAGTGAGTGACTGAGTGACTGATTGAGTGAGTCAGGGAGAGAAGGAGGTAGGAAGGGACGGACGGAGGGAATGAATAGCATATGCAAAATAATTGAAGTTGCGGATTCTGACAAACAATTTAGGTTTTCAATTAAAAACAAAATTAATACGTTAATCCTCTTTCTATCTTATTCTTCTATAAATTACTCACACGATGGTTTATTTTTCTAGTCACCTCAACCTAATCGATTTAAATGTTTTCAGGTATGCTCACAAAAGAAATGCAGGAAGCTGTAGCGATAGTCAATACCCGTTTGCTACATTGTGTAGGTATTTTGAATTTCACCCCTTGCATGATCACGTGAAACAAACTGTAACTTTATATGAAAACAAGCAATACATTTGGCAGTTAGCACTTAATAATATTATCGAATATTGGTTAATGTTGCAAAATTTACTTAAGTTATGTGATTTATAAAATGTAACTTTTATCTCATACAGATCACCAGTATTATAGAATTTAATACAATTAATTCAGAACCAAGCACTTTCTTAGAAATCATAGAGCATTTCAGATATCTATTTTGTTTTCCGTGTAAGGATCTTGAAAGATATATTTCGGTAATAAAAAATAATAAAAAAAAAATCCATACAAAGAGTAGTTTGGGGTGCGCATCCTCAGGCCTAACCTTGGAAAACGCTTAATTTAAACATTAACTTTGGCATTTACGTGAAATTTCGTTTTGAATAATGCAGTTCACTAACACACATAAAAACGAACCCATGCGGAAGTTTTTTGAATTGTTTTTCTGCAAGCATTTACCGTGAAATCCCTGTATTGGGCGGTTAGTACTTTACGCTTTGTAACAATTCTATTGTTGTAATACAAGTTAAACACTGTACGTCTGGAAATGAGATAGACCTGCTAGTTACCCACTGTTACACTTGTATGTAAGTCGAGGGCTTTAAAAGCGGTTCCTTTTTTGGAGATACAGTACAGCAACAAAAATATATGATGATAAAAAACATCGACTTTTGGAAAGTAATGTTATTGAGTACAGTGATTGTAATGAAATAATGATAAAGACATGCATAGGAAACTTGCGAGTAGTACTTCAAAGATAATGGAGGGAGAAAATGTATCGGAATATCCTTCAACCATAACTAAAATAACGTTCGCAGAAACTGATGTCAATATAATTTGATTGTTAAAGACGTATTCCATGAAAATCAAAAGAAACTGCCTGCACTTATAGAAAATTGTATGTAGAAAATTGGAAGATAGTTGGATATGAAAACGGTTGGCAGAGAATGCCTTATGGTACAGTGTTTTCTTGAGAATCTTACATATGTACAAAGTAGAAAGGAAAAGTTATTCTTTTCATTTTCTTGTTCAGCCTTGTATGGCAGTTATCTATGGTACAGTAATCAAACATTTTGTTTTTGCGGAATTTATCTATAAAGTTGTTGTATTTGGAAAGGTGCATCAGACTGAATGCTGGCTTTGGCATTTAATTTTCAGTCAGACTCTATCTTTTGAAATTCTGTCGTACACAAAACTAGTGTGAAAGAACAATTAATTTCTATAGTGATCTAAAAAGTGAAGCCTGGGACTTAAAGCACTTACAGCATATTGTAAGTCCAATTGAGGTATATATTTCAAGCGGACTTATATCTCTTAATGATTTTACCAGAAGTTGTGAGTGTTGACAGGATAGATCAGTGGTTAGAGCAACCGAGCGGGATTGGGAGATCCGGGGTTCAAATCCGGTACTGATTATGTTTTCCTGATAGTGTTACTAAACCTTGCTCTCATATTTGGAAACCAACGATTTTTGGCAAGAATGGGGACAACGTAATTGATAGAATACATTATTTTACAGAAAAGTAATTGAGTAATCTCCGTGGTCTACATCTGTTCCGAGTTAGAATTTATCTGAGATAATTTAGGGGACCTTATTCTCAAAAGAAGAATCCTCGACATCTTCAAGATCCATGATCTCATTTGAACATACTTTTACAGATTTCCTTCATCGCATCCAATGTGAGGTACTCACTAAAACTCGTTAAACTTACAAAAAGTAATGAAGTAATAATTTCTTGCTAAATGATGACTGAAAGGATGTCCCACTTAGTGGAATCTACCAACATGTTTCAGAAGTCACTACGATATGTTCTCATCTACCTATATTTATTGGCTCACGGAATTAAAATTCCACAAGATTTCATCTTACAATCCAGAGGTCCCGATTCAATTCCCGTCAGATGATGAGAATTAGTTTTAACCCTTATTCTTAGAGTCTGTAAATATGAGTGACTGCAAATGTATGCTTAAATTTAACATTTGAAAACGAAACCAATAAAGGAGACACATAAAGTAATATCCTAGTGTTACGTCTCTATATGCTGGCCTTGAAAAAACGAGAAACAACAAAATAATGGCGAAAATTCAAGTAGAATACAAATATTTGCAAGTTGAAATCAACAACAGCGAATATCTGAATATGACTAATGTAACAGAAAACGTTATTGAAAATAAACTGTGAGTTTTAAACATGCATAGATATTAACGTCTTCTTACAGCAAACTTTGTATTTTATGGTGCTCCGTTATTCAAAATTACCCTCATATAGTTCCCCATTTATGATAATTTAATCTAAATTGTCAGAGAACTTTTTTTAAATTTAAAATTTTCTAAAAATTTAAGGAAAAGGGTAGTTTACAATGGGGAGAACACTGGACTTAAATACTAAATTTGGTATCTATCCGGCATTTCGTTTTCGAGTTATACTAAATACAGATACCTATGTAAGTCTGCATGCACAAATACAAACTTCCTAAAATTCCTTCAATTCAGGGACGTCAAAATATTTGTTTGCCGGAATTCTCGAAATTAAGTTTTTGGGTGGAGTACAATACCTTCATTACCTACAATATATTGGGTAGAAACACTAAGCATTGTGTTTAAATCATTTTTAATGAATGACGATGGAAAGAGAAACCTTATACTAATGGATTACAGTAGCTTCTCCCCGTGTCTCACTGTGAAATATCATATTTATTTATTCAGATAATTTACGTTTCCATAAATGTTCGCCAAATCTGAGCACACAGTTGACGAGGAAATAACGAAACATCAAAAATGTTAGAATGATCATAATAATTTATTACTACAATCTGACAGGAGGAATAGATATTTTTGCTTTAAAAGGATCTCGATTGATTGTGTTAACTTTTAAGTGTTATAAATGAGATGACATATATTATGTTGCTAGAAACATTTCTTTTTGAAGACCTAAGGATACCTTTGACTCTACCCAACACTCGAGCCTCGGAACATCTAATATCAACATTAAAAGCAAGGAGAGAGGGGGAGCGGGGGCCATGATAGACGGGACATGGACCACATCCAGCTTTGAGATGAGGCAAGTATTTACCAGAATGGCGGTATACGGTTTCCATCATCTCATCTGCAAGAAAACGTCATACCGGCAGAGACGTGTGAGTGCAACTTATGCGGTCAAACATATGAACGTTACCACATAGAACTGTGCAGGAAAAAACCAAATCAATTAAATACTATGTGAACCAAGGCGCCAGAACGCAAACTTGAATAATTTGTATTTGTTTAAAATTGACCTCCTTTTGTATGGCCATTTGGCTGCAATAACAGTTTATATAAACCATGTTGCTGTTTGTGGTAGTTTTATGAAAACTTACTGTTACCTTCACTAAGCAAAGGAAGAGACATACACATATAATGTTACTATCCGAAATAACGAAAATTGAGAGTACGGGAGTGGATCGTGTAATAAAGTACATCTATCAGACAAAACATAAAGTTGCATAATAACGTCACTTGGAATATTAAGACCTAGTTTCTAAAGATCCTCTTTAACCTCCAGGGAACTGCTGGAGATGATTTTACATTAACATTTGTAAGCGGGATGGCACGTCGTTATTGGTTGCTTTTGCCCCCTTGTGCGATAATTTCTTCTTCCCGGATCCGCAACAAGGAAGGGCGGGAGGGGGGGCGCCTTCTTGTTCTTGCAGCAGCAGAAACTTGGAGACATGGTGTACCAGTACGGATGATAAATGAGGGCTTCCTCCCCCAAGTTGCTGTCTGCGGCTGTTTCGGTGCGGGCAATGAGCCATGGCTTCTTAAACAAAGTAGCCGAGGTCGTACTAGTCGTCACCAGGAAAAGATGTATGGGCTGAAGCCTCCGTGCATGAGCGTACTAACTCGCAAAACACAACTTCGCTCAACGTATAACACTTGTGCAAATCTTCTTATTTACTTTGCGATCTTACGTAAGCTTACGATCTTAGCAACTTCTACTGAGAGTAAACATAGAATTTTTTAATAATCTTTGTGTTTTCAAACAAATCATGTGTGCATATTTTAATCAAATTAAATAAGTGCATTTTCACTTTCTCAAGCAACTATCTGGAATAAGTTACAGGAATAGTGCATTCCATTCAAAATTCGAAAACATACGTTTTGGACTGTTAGACATAAAAAAGAACATTTTAGGAAAATGTATTCTATTAATGTCTGAACAGCACAACTAAGAAACTATATAAAATTTAAATCGCAAAATTGGCATATAAATTCTTCCAAGGGTACGACATGAAGGGTTTAAGAAAGTGGGTGCTAGACAAATGTAATAGTTGGATACCTGCCGGATGGGATGCTTCACATGAAGATATATTACACTTGAATCTTCCTAAGGTGAGCCCTTCATTACAACGTGCACTGCTCTGGCAGATAATGGGTATATTTGCATGGTTAAACACACTGGACACGCCAGTTGATTGTACGATATACGTCTCAGACAATTTTTACGTGATGGGAGATGGTCCTTAATTCAGCTTAAGGAAATAGTACCCTTCAAACCGTGGATATCGCAAGTATAAAAGATACAGGCAATATGATACCCCTTTCCCTCCATGTAAGACAGTGAGGTAAAATAAAATAAAATAAAAAAGATAGAAGTAGTTTCCCTCCCTTTCTCCCTCCCCTCCTTCCTCCCTCCCTCCCTCCCTCCCTCTCTCTCTTCAAAAAAGAGAAAAAATGATGACGTAATAAACCTTAGCTAGCAAAAAAAAAAAAAAGATGTGCATAACAATATTAACTGTACGCAATCTGAAAGCCTTAGGAAATGGGCAGCGATTGGCTACGAATGGTGGTGAACAAATTTTAACACGTTGCTTCTTATATGCTACTGGAGGGAATCCATTCAAAATCAAATAATCAATATAAATAGCCACGAAAAAGTGAATCTCCAAGGCACTTTAATAAATAAAGAAGTCCGCAAAGTATACTAGCCGCTATTATATTTTCTAAAAAAATGGCTATAACCATTTTAGTATAATGTTAAATACCACATGTTTTAAGAACTTCCATGAAAATTAAAATGTAAATATATTCCGAATTTTCTGCGGATACCATTGTAACCATTTTCAATCGGAATGAGTGCTGTGTTCCTCAATATAATGACGGTCGAAGGAAATTTAAAGGAAAATGTTTATGGAGCATCTTAAGGGAACTAGAATATTTTACACAATTAGAAATACAGTACCATTAGACGTGCAGATCTTATTTTATTTTATCTTATTTTTATATAATTAATAAACGTAAGATAGACAAGAACTCATTACATCTTCTTCTGTCCATCTTTATATCTAGATTATAAATCTCGTCAAAGCTTTCTGTCTATATCACATATATTTTAGGATTTTCAAGTTTTTCCTGATGTTCAAGTTGTTTCTATTGTTCAAATGATTAAATGTGCCTTATAGGTACTGTACTAAAGTGCTGTATCGTTTTTTTTTTCCCTTCTTTTTTATGGTCACGTAATGAACTTACGGTTTCAAAGCCATCACAAAGCAATTTGTTTTTAAAGGATCCAACTATAGCTTCCTACAGTGAAAAGTGTACATAGAAGCATTTCTGCAAACCCTTAACATGAAGTAGAACAATTATTTTTGTAAGAATCATTTGTAGAAGAGCAATTGGAGAAAGTCATGTGAATGAAAGATATCCAACTTTCTTATTAGCAGAATTCAAAGTACCACTATCTTTGTAGCATTGTCCCTTTAGGTTCTCTCCCACTGTCTCTTCCTCCCTTTCTGTCTCCATCTCTTTCTATAATCTTTTGGCTTTTATCTTTCTTTCTCCCTCTCTAGGGCAGCAGGGCGAGAGGAAAGAACCTTACGCTTTTAGGGGTTTTGAAGCTAGAAACTCTTTTGTATTACACCAAGAAATTAAACAGAAGTTATCAAATAACTCGTTTCTACATAAAACGACAATGAAAAATAGGCACAATTCTTTAGCTGTTAATCACAGTAAAATTTCGCAGGTACAACAAATCTGTTTGCAATATTGAGTCTTCCGTACTACACCTCCTTGGTGGTTATATTTATGATATTGTACAACCTGCCATTTTCAAAACTATGAAATGTCACGTTTTTATCAATCATGAAAATCAGCAAAAGTATTTTGGTTAATAATATATTATTTAAAATTTCACTAATTACATTTTAGTAAGCTTCTTATTGTAAGTATTTATTGTAGATTCAATACTTATATTTAAAATATAACGTTTTGTATGGGAACAAAGATTATTTTGGAAATTAATTGTTCTTTCAAACTGGCCGTGTGTAGGCTAAATTGTGGAAACGTAGAGTCAGACTGAAAAATTCAATGTCATAGGCGGGATTTGAACCACGGATCTTTTGGTTTCCATCCAGCCGCTCTAACCATTGAGCTACTATGGCCAACGTGCCGATATGACATTAAATTCTCCAACTGACTCGTAATTTTCCCGGTAAACCACTTAGGAGTTCTCATAAACACATGATACAACTACCTTAAATTAAGTACCATTAATTGACCTAATAGTGGTTAACTATAAAGCCCAGGCTTTAAAGTACTTACACGTTGTAAGTCGCCATTAAGGTAGATGTCTCATGTGTTTATGAGAACTCCTAAGTGGTTCACAGAGAAAAATATGAGTCAGTTGGAGAATTTAATGTCATATCAGCACGTTGGCCATAGTAGCCTAATGGCTAGAGCGGCTGGACGAAGACCAGAAGATCCGTGGTTCAAATCCCGCCTATGACATTGAATTTTTTCAGTCTGACTCTACGTTTCCACAAAGATTATTTTGCTTTCTGACGCCGCGTTTAAGGGAAGATTTAAAGGTTAAATGGGTTAAAAATAGCATTTTCAGTTTGTGGGTTATATTTTTATTTGACATTTTCTGAATAATTTGATGTATAGTTTAGTATTAGGAACACATTAAAAATATTTTGATATATTCTTGACGATTCTGCTGCATCAGAACATTTTCATCATTCCAGAAAAAAAAAATCATAACTTAACCGATTGGGTTAAATATAAGAAATTTAGCTCATTTTGCTGTGTAATATATGCTGCAGAGATTGCTACCACTGATATGATAGTCGACACCTGCGAAAGAGAAAAAGAGTAAACATTGAAATTTTAAAAGTGAGCTTTGCTTTGTCTTCATTTTAATATTCTCGAAAACACACTCTCTGTTATAGAGGTACAGTTTTCTCAAAAGTGTACAAGATGATTATATAAAATTTTCAACAAGTAACAAGTACACTATAGCACAGTTATGGATCTAATTTTGCGCTGACCAAGGAAATAACCTTTTAAAAAAAACAAAAAAAAAACAGTTTTTTTGTATACTAAATTAAAGAGCAGATTGTTGTATAAAGTTCTAAAATTTACAAAAATGTAATTAATATAAAAACTAGATGCATGTAGTAAAGTATTGCCTGAAATAGCTGTAAACTTTGCACATTGATACCTGAAATACTTCTAGAGAAAAGTGCATCTTAAATTAGAAATATTAGCATTGATAAGTATTTTTGAACACAAGCAGTAGCTTTCATCCTTGTAGCTATATTTAAGCGAAAGGATATAGTAGACCCCTGAGCAAAGTCAAATGGTCTCCACGCCCAATACAGAGCGGGGCTGCTGAGCACTATGGCAGTTAAAGAACGTCCATCGCACTTCCTCGCTGAAAATCAAGAGCAGCAGAGTGAACTTCACTACGCCTTTGCTGTGCATTTAGTTGAAATTTCCCCTTGGCGTTCTGCAACTGTTTCAACGCAAGAAGGGATATCTGCTTACGTCAAAGACGGGGGAGTTGGGTCACCTGGTATGTATATTCACCTATTTTAGGCCATACGCCACCTCGTTTCTGAACCAGCTGCATTTTCTGCCTTCTTCATATAGTATATCAAGCTTAGTGGCTTATTAGATATTCCCAAATTACACGTTTTATCCCTACATTCACTTTTGTCATGCTGAGGCTCAGACAAATAGGGAGCGTACATTCATTACGTCATTTATATTGCTAGAGCATATTTTATGTTTCGTAAAATTATCAATTTTACTTCTTCTTCTTTAACTACCCTAGTTGTATCACTATTGTGGTGTTAGGGGATTCTTGTTCCTCTATCCCTTTTAAGGTCGGGCCTGAGGAACTGAAGCTTTGGATCCGACAGAGAACCGGGAAGGTGATCAGCCCAATGCCTTGTGTGAAGGTGAAGGAAGTAAATGATATATACGAAGGCGAGGTAAATGATAGGAAAGATGATGTTAGAGCAATTAGTGGAATGCTGACGGGGGAAACCGGAGGACGTGGAGAAAACCTGTCCCAGTGCCACGTTGAAAATTATTTGTTGAATTACTATGTAATTTAAAAAAAACTGAAGTCCCTTGAAGTAACTCAGCTTTTCAATGCTTCATCATCATCATCATCATCATCATCATCATCATTAACTTTTCACGGTTTAAGCCATCAAGGCTCGTTCCGGTCTCGTAAATTTTAAATTAAAAGTGATGTATACATCTTTATCTTGTGGAAACGTAGAGTCAGACTGAAAAATTCAATGCCATAGCCGGAATTTGAACCACGGATCTTCTGACCTCCGTCCAGCCGCTCTAACCATTGAGCTACTATGGCCAACTTGCTGATATGACATTAAACTCTCCAACTGACTCGTATTTTTCCCGGAAAACCAATTAGGAGTTCTCATAAACACATGAGACAACTACTTTAACGGCGACTTACAACATGTAAGTACTTTAAGGCCCGGGCTTTATAGTTAACCACTATTAGGTCAATTAATGGAAATTAATTGTTCTTTCACTCTGGCCGTGTGTAGGCTAAAGTATGGAAAGATAAAGTCACACAACATTTAGCCTACACACGGCCAGAGTGAAAGAACAATTAATTTCCATTAATTCACCTAATAGTGGTTAACTATAAAGCCCGGGCCTTAAAGTACTTACAGCATAGTAAGTTGCCATTAAGGTAGTTGTCTCATATGTTTATGAGAACTTCTAAGTGGTTTACCGGGAAAAATACGAGTCAGTTAGAGAGTTTAATGTCAGATCGGCACTTTGCCATAGTAGCTCAATGCTTAGAGCGGCTGGACGGAGACCAGAAGATCCGTGGTTCAAATCCCGGCTATGGCATTGAATTTTTCAATCTGACTCTACATTTCCACAATTTAGCCTACACATGGCCAGTGTGAAAGGACAATTAATTTCCGTCTTTATCTTGGTCTGCCAATATTTCTTATACCTAATGGTTTGTAATCCAAAACTAATTTTGGAATGCGGCTATCATTCATTCTGTCGACATGTTCCTTCCAGTTATTTCTATATTGTTTTATTCTGTTAGCTCCAAAATGTTCAATTCTTTTCAAATGTCCTCATTTCTTTGCTTATCTAGAAGATTATAACCTTTACATTTCTTAAAAACTTCGTTTCCGCTGTTTCAATTATTTGTTCTTCTTTTTTGTTAAAGTTCAAAATTCACTACCATATAATAATATGGAAACTGACATTAGTTTATACAACTTTAATTTAATCTTTCTTCTCATATTTTTAAGGTTCTCTTTATGATACCACATATACCATTAAATTTGTTGACTGTATTTAAAATGTCATTATTTCTAAAATAAGAGATATTTCAACCAAGATAATTAAAACAGTTGATTTGTTCAACGGGTTTTCGTTCTAATAATATTATGGCTCTTATGGTATTGGATCCCTTGAAGAATTTCTTTAGTTTTGTTTATAGATATTGTTAAACTATATGAAAAAACAGTATTATTTAATATATGTAACGCTTTTTAGATTATTTTCTGAGATAGAAATGAGAACTTGATCATCTGCAAATAATAAAGTATCTAAATATCTATTTCTAATTATAAAATGCGAATGTAATTTTGCCTGCCAATCAGATATGGCATCGACAATATAAATATTAAAAGATGATGGTGAAAATCGACACCCTTCCTTTGTTTATTGTCATTAATTCTGTTTTCATTCCAGTTTCTATGTGATGTTATTTTTTACATGTAAGCTACTTATTGCTGTTATCAAATGTTGGGGTACATCTTTCTGTTTCATAATACTCCATAATTTACTTCTATTTACCTTGTCAAAGGGCTTCTCGAAATCTATAAATGCCATACATTGAACTCCTTATGTTTTTCAACTATTTTATTAACAGTAAATATACAGTCAGAACAAGATCTTCCTTTTCTGAATCCATTTTGCACTTCCATTATTAAAATTAAGCGACATTTCAGAATAGATACATAAATTTTATAGCACGTACTTCTTTATTTTATAATAAGAGAAATATAAAATAAAAGCAGTTATTAATACAATTCATCAAAATATAAAGCTCAGCACACTCTGTAATTTATTCGCTTATCTGTCGTCTATAAGTATATTTTGGGTAATTTTTTATTTTAAGACAGAGAAATGATATCTCTGTAATGATATAGGTAAGTGTAGTCTAGTAATTGATGATTCTTACTGACTATATATAAGTTATGTTGAAATGCTAAGACAATAACAAATTCAATGACATGGCTTGGAGTGGAGCAATCTAGTTGATCATTAGTGATTCGCGTCCCGGCTTAATCGCCAGTATCAATTAAAGAATAAGGCAAATAAAAACAACAAGAAATAAAAGAAATATCATTCCTAATAAACCTAGACAAGTTCTTATTTGAAGAAATCTGCTTTAATGAGAATATGCTTAAAACATGCCGTGTGCTTAGAACATTCGTGATGCACTAATGTGCAGTTAGATAACTCCCTACAAGTTATCAGTTCCTCTCAACAAGTAGTGCCATGCATTTCCAAATAGAATAGAAAATTAGGAAGCAATTGAACACTCTCCAGTTTATCTTAATGTTCATCAGCAGTTCACACGTTTTCTTTTTTAATTCGTGACGAGCTATGTCTTCTGACTGTTCTGTACCTAGTCATTTTGGCTCCTTTACATTTTTTTCTCCAGAGTTTTTACATAGAAAGTAGAGGAAGTATGTATTGCATTTGCACACCAAGATTTCTTCGGAAATACCAATACGTTTTGAGAGTTCCTAAATAAAAACTAAAATTTAAGAAAAGAATTTTCCAATCACGGTACTTATATTTAAGAAGTGTTTCTGTAAAATTAAATGATTATCTTGAATTTTCTGAGAATAGTTCATTCTCTTCATTCTGAATTTCTTGTATAACTGGTAAACCATAAGAGATAAACAAAATGTTACTAAGAAAATATGCAGAGCTTGTTAAAGCGCATCATCTGTATCAAATATGTACATATTGTAGGATTTTCATTTGAGAAAATTATGAGTGTTATAAAATGAAAAAAAAAACATGGAATATTTCAGAGATGGTTAACTCAACAAAAGAAATACTAGGTAGGTACCTATACCACATTTCCTCTACTTAGCAAGTATATGTAGCATGTGCTCTTTTCTTATCGCCAAAGAATATACAGCAAAAAATGAAATGATGAAAAGTTGCCATTTTCATCAATGTGCATATTCTAAACTTTTACAATTTACAACTTTTGGCTACATTTATTTGTCTTTACCTTGCTGCTACCTCGGCTTACATGACACCCTGGTCTTCTGTTCTGCCAGGTAGCTCTTAACCGCCATGCCTCCTACAATATGAACATCACAAGAGAGTGGACTGCATTATAGCTTTCAAATTCAACTTAACGAATTTATGTAATATCTATCATAGGTTGCAGCATTCAGCAACAAACCTCACAGATGACTTCAGTCATACCCTTGCGGTGCATTTAACTGCAAAGTGGCCCTTCGCAGGTTCGTGGTAAAGAAGAGACCAATCCGGTATTTTGCTTTCGTGACTGAGCAAAATCACGAAGATCTCTAATCATATTGGCCTCCCCAGGTTTGCACAAATTTATTACATTACTCAGTCATAAGTTTAGCCTTCTAGCCCTGTATTGATTAACACATCTTGTACACTAACAGAAGCAAAGTGTTTGTAACTTTAGCAGCTAAGAACATTGACCAAAACAACCTCATAAGTATTAATACATTGTGATTTCCAACTTAAAATGTGTGATAAATGAACCTTTGAGTAAATTTCCTTCATTAAACATAGTTTCCTCACCATCACATGCTAACCAGTTAATCATTGCATATCCCCGAAAGTTTATTCCATTATCACCCATGTTAATTTAAACACTTATAAACATGCTCTCGTGCTCTTGATTTTAGTTAATTTTTAAGTGTATAGGTTCATTTAACAGATTATTGGTTATAAAGGCTGAAGTAGTTAAGAAATTATTTGAGAAACAAAGAATATATTTGCTAATGTCACTCAAAGATTGCGAGACCATAACATTAATATTCTATGGAAGGCTCTTCTCTGTTAAAAACCGAAAAGCAAAATTTTAATCATACGCAACTAATAACATTGCATTTCTGCTGATCTCCCTTCTAATATCTGAGAGGTAACAGTATTCCTCAAGTGGTATTTAGATCTAGAAATATCTTCCATTTGTAACACTGAGTCGCAATTTGTTATTGGCGTCTGAAGCTATATAATCTTTAATGTTTCAATTACAATAAGTATGTTTTATATAAATTATTTAAGTGATAATAAAAGTAATTTCTATGCTAGAGCAGTTAGTTAATGTTTAATATTCAATTTAATGTAGGTAATTTATACGTCCGTAAGGAAGCAGCTGTGCCAAGCTTATTGGAGATTGACGCAGGGTAGTTGGAAATAAGTAGGCATAACAGGTACGGTGGACCAGAATATTCTGGAAGTTTATCTATTCCCCTTCATAAGAACATTTTAATGTTCTCTGGAAAATTCCAGCCTGTATAGAAGACAGCATGCTCATGAGTGAGGGAGTTCGCGTGTATGTTGTGTGTTTTTATTTCACAATTTATTTGTGTGTTTAACTTCCATAATACGAAAGGTAGATTCACTCTGAATAATTCACTGCCATAGCCGGAATCTGAACCATGGATCTGCCGGCCTCCTTTTCCACATCTTTTCAATTTGGATTTCTGGTGCTTTCTGTAGACATACTCTTATGGCACTCATCACTAATTTCCCCTTAGCTAAGACTAATTTTGTGGTCATTCCAATTTCCATTGCTAGAAAGTCTAACTCTTAAATAATTAAATTTCCTTACTATTTGCAATCCTTCCCACTTTCACATGGCACGCTTCTTTGTTCTTCAATAGACAGTTTGTGAGTCGGACTCTGACGCGACTACAACAGAGGTTAAGTTAAAGCTAACCACTGGCGCGACAGCCCTTAGAGGACCAAGGCCCACCAACCCGACTGCTGGCCTCACACCCACTTACGCACGGCAGAGGTGGACGATCATCCAACCGATACGGCAGGAGATGTGGTCAGCATCTCGGCATTCCTCAGCCGATTTCCATGACCAGGGCCGCTTACCTAGCGTAAGCTCCTCAATTTCCTCACGGTGCTGAGTGAGCACTGGTCCTATACCCGGGACCTAAAATCCCCACCCATGGGTGGGATCAAACCCGGGCCGCTTTCCGTGGCCAGGGACCAAGGCGTGCTGCCCTAGTCCGCTACGCCACGGCGCAGGACACAACTGAGATAGCACAACATAAAGTGAGCGCTACTTTAGCGGGAGATTAGAGCCGTCTTGTGTTCGTTTCCTCAGCTAGTAAAGTGGACCGAAAGAGCCGTGGCTTCATTACGTGCCTAACTTACAAAGAAAAATTATGTAACACAAAAGGTGGAACAGTGACGTAACAATATGAATACGTAAAATTAAGTCACATACGTCACATTAGTGGTGTGACAAGAGAATTCAGTGAAGTGAGGGTTAAAATCTCCAAGAGTGCACACGCTATAAACAATATAATTCAAGAATGAAAGTCACTGAAATAGCAAACTTGTTATGAACTAAGACGCCATCTTACAAGGTTGCAATGCAATAATTTTCATCAACAATTTGTCCTCAACTAGCACGGAACCATTTACATCAAACATTTTTCAAAAATTTTGATTTTATCAAAAATATCACTAACGATTTTGATTAAAATATCATATGTTGAGAAATTTTCGTAAAGGGCTCTTTGTTCTTGATAACTTATGCCTGAGTGGCAAGCTGCGATAAATTGACAAAATCTTATTGGGCAAAAATACAGATCTCGTTAATCCACAAACTTTATATGAAACGACGGCACTGTTTTTATGACTATTTCCGAGATATTACTTTTTATTGGTTTGGATGTTAAAATATTTATACTTTCTAAAATATGAAGACGATATTACTGTATAATTTTACATAAGGAAATTAGGTTAATACCAATTGCTCCAATAATTGCTGAAGAAATAACTATTATTTGAATATGATTTTTGTATTAATAATTGCTCATGGTTATCTTCATCTGGCTTATTTTGTTTGACTAATATTAGATATGAACGGTTTACACCCAGTTACCAACAAGGAAATATGTAGCATGTGTTCCCACTTCTACATTCATTACAAGCATCTACACATCTGAACCCATAAAGAAAAATGCTCGTGAGTCGCCACTGCTATTTTTAATCCTAAGGTTTGTTTTCCGATATTACGTTACAAACTTATTTTCTTATCCATAGATCTTTATCTATCATTTCCTTGCTCTTATTTTAAGTATATAAGTAACTATTTTGTTAAAATTTTATATAAGGACAACTTTTCAAACATCAGAACTTACGCTATTCAGCTGGGAAATAAGAGCAGTCATGACTTTATTTTATTCGCCTTCTTAGAAGGAAAAACTTATGTTTCGTAGTCTAAAATGGTTGCTTGAGAGTGAAGAGCAGGCTATTGTCGGATGCAGGGATGCAGCTCTGAACTAGTTTTAATAAATTAATTTATCTTAGTTTTAGAACATGTTTTATGATTATTACCATTTTCCATACATTTTATATGTTCTTTGTCAAACAATTCAGGTCATTAAAATTCGAGACCTGGTAATCATAAGAGGTTAAGAGAGCTTTTAAAAAATAAGCAATAGTTATTTGAAGAGTGCTTGAAATGCCGGCACTTTGGATTCCAGGAACTGAGAGCATTGACACTATGGCGTTGTCGCGCTGGCTGTGTGCTAGCATATGTTCATTCTCTCTCGTGTACAGAAATGGACATGCAATTTCAACGGATGCTCTGAGATGCAATTCAATTAATTTCTCCCAAAATGGTTGTTGGGTACCGCCGCTTTATGTAGCGTTTTTTCAAGCTAGACAATCCAGGTGTTGGAAGGGACGCAGATGGCTTCAGATTTCTTGCAGTGTAGAGAATCTGTGTGATCGGGATAAATAAAGAGTGGAGACGACCAGTATCTTTGTATTCCCGAGAGTCTTACTATAAACTCTTGAACGTCGCAAAAGCGGCAATTAACTCTTCAGACGACACGTTTCATCGGAATGTAACTGCTGTCATAAACCCGCTGTCGCCTCTGTAACAAAAGTCTCTTAATGATCCAAACGTCGGAATGTGAAACCGTTACATTTCTTGGTAGTTAATTAACGAGCGTGACATGGAAGTTAGGTACTTCATCCTCTCCGGAAAGCATATCCTTTCTGCTCTATTTCATGGTCGATAAGTGATGGGAAATGCAATAGCGTCTAACTTTGAAATTGTTATGACCTAAAAGAAACTCAGTTAATGGTGCCTAATGAACCTTACAATGACTGATATGTTTATGTTTCAATTGCATGGCCACCTGCAACTTCTTCCATTTCCTTATTGATTTATGCAATTAAAGCATGGAGCAGACTTGATACATGGGACGGGAAAGTGTCGACTAGAGCGGAAACAGTGCATCTTCCAAGGCGGCTGTCTGAATGGTATTTTCACTTATTGTATATTACCCCAGCTTTCAATAGCTCAAAGTTAAACAATAGTGCACTGCGATATACCTAAGAGTATCATTACAGAGCAAGGTGGCGGGGGCGACAGCATCTGTGACTTATATTCTAGAGGTCAAGGGTTCCCGCCCCTAATATCTATACTTTTATTCGGGGATTTCTAATGTTTGTGCTAGACAACTACTGGAAAAGTTAATTTTCTCTGAATTTTCTCTCCCATTATTTCTCATCACTTCTCTATTCATTTATCTTTATCCTGACCAGTGTATGCATGGCAGAGGAAAAGGATTAGTACCTACTCCGCATCGGAGGCGCTATCCTTCTCAGTGGCATGTACAAGCCGCATGGTTGAAGGAAGAACGCTATAAACACGAGGTGTTTATATTTATTTATTTATTTTAATCTGAGAGCTTAGGTCCAGGTGTGTAGAGCCTAACCTGGACTTATTGTGCTCTTTAACTACAAATGATAGGTATACATTTAATTAATAAAAGGTTTCCTTTTGCAGACGAAACTTATGCCTTAATTAACTAACCTAATGGCCACTATCTCCAGTGGCCTTACAACTGAATCTAACGTAACAGCAGCCTTATTACTAGGTACATTGTCTAATAAATAACTAAATTAAAATTTTAATCTGAATAATAAATTATATTGATAGAAGGGTGCTGACCTATTTCTAATATTTTGCGCCTGTAACTGAAGTCTTCCCAACCTTGTGTCCTGAAGTCCATTAAATTTCGTTGAAACACCATGTTGATTGGACATTCAATATTTTCTTAACAGTTGTAAGTGTTTTCTTTAGTTATTTCTTCTTACTCCATGGTCCTGGTTACCTTCGATGATCTTTGAGTGCTTTTTTATTTGACGTTTGGGTTTCTTTACCTTCTCCATAAATTCATATTGATCTCCTTCCAATAAATATTAATATTAGACGATGTCATCTCTTTATAAAGGTCCTATGAAGGTTGATCGTCTTCCAATAGATGTTGATGTTAATTGATGCCATCTCTCTGTGTAAATCTTGTTGATCTCCTCAATTGTATCGGGGTATTATCTTGATGTGTTGACCCTCCCCTTCTTCTATTTCATAGTTGTGCTCTATTCTGGTTATAGTCTTCCGTGTCTATATATGAAAACTGTAGGGATCCGCCTTTCTCCCCTTTGAAACGTTTCCAGATCATCAATGGAAAATAGCGTGATCGAGTGTTTAGACAGCTCGACCAGCACCAAAGCGGCCCGGCTATCGCAAAGTAAGGGTTGTGCTGGACAACAGGGCCCTGGGGCGGGTTTTCTACGTGATCTCCGGAATCCTCCGCCATCTCATTCCACCGGTGCTCCATCTGCATTTCATGTATTATCAGTGTCACCGCAAAAACTCTAAAACACTACACTAAAAGAAACAACCTAAAAAACAGTAAACACTACAAAAAAGATCAATGGTAAGGAAAACTGTCTTAAAGTAAGTCGAACGTTTTCTCCTAAGCACGTGTATAGCACATCATTTTGTAATGATAATGAATAACACAAGCAGTACCTAGGCAGAAATAAAGTTAATTACTACCATTGGTTGATTTTTTTTTTAAATTACGTCCTCCAACATTAAGACATCTGACGGTGAATAAAATGGGTGAAATGATGCTCAAGTGAGGCCAGACGCCAGGGTCCATAGGGCATAGAGTTACCCTATATTTTCTTTCAGAATAAGGGAGAAAGCCTTAAACTGATACTCTCCTGATTAAGATTCGAACTCCAGCATCTTGAAAGCGAGATAGTCACGCTACTTCCTACGTTGCAGAGAAGGAGGTTGAACACTGTTCAGGTATGAAGATGGTGATTCCATTTGCAAGATTATCAACATAATCTAGTGGGGAAATGTAACAATTAATGTCCACCACTGGTTGTTATCTAAAAAGAATCTCTGTGTTGGACTCACATGATTTTCTCTTTATTCTTAGGTATATTTACTTTATGTTAATCGACATAAACATCATGTTGCTCATTTTCTTGCATGTATTTGCAATGGGAATATGGAAATACAGTAGCCTTTAAATGATGATCAAATGTTCTAAGATACCGTTGCTATATGATAGATTTGAAATTATTTTCTGTTTAGGCCGCGCCGTCGCTGAGTGGTTAAACCGCTTGACACTCACCAAGACGACCCGCGTTCATCTCAGGTGACCGCAAAATGCTAAACCTAAAACCCTGTAACATTTAATGAAAGTACAAAATATTCATAGTTGATTTAATTACAAGCATTAATTTTTCCAACTGATCCATAATTTTTGTATCAACGTAATGAATGTTTTGTTTGGGTTACGGGAATATTCTTAAATATATTTGTGTTGCATCTTTGAAGGATGCTGACTTTAATTAACAAGCTTATTCTTTCTGACGTTTGTTTTCAAGTTAAGCTGTTGAGAAATAGACATACAGATAATCAAACACACACTTATTCCTAAAAATTATTTTTGGGGGTTAGTGGGCCAGAATTTCTTACGAAACCCTACTTTTGGGTGCAATGCAGTACTTCCGTATATGTACTGAAGAATATCACTGTCATTTTAGCGAAGCATCTGACAAGATATCGCTTCCTATCACAAACATAACATCAGAGATCACAACTGTGTAATTAATTTGTATAAGACTAGTTAAAAGCAATAGTTGTTTGGACGAATTATCTACCTAAAATGTTAGCTATGAATCACTGGATCAAGACCTGAAGTGAAGTTGTTTAATAATTACTCATATTCTAACCTTGAAATTTAGTTTTAGTTTACTAATGCCCGATTTCATCAACAGATGTTAAACTCAACGTTAACAAATGTAACGTAACAATTGTAACAGCGCTAACAATTTCTTGCATTTCACCAACCTGTTTTCTGAAAATGTTCACAAACACGTGCTAACGCCAAGAAACTTGTAAATATTACAGCTATAGATGGCTGTGGATGAGTCGTATTATTTTCTGAACGTACTGCGGTGCGCTTTTGTTTTCATTTTCATCTGCACCGCAGTCTGCACACAGCTAAAAATGGCGGATAAACAAAATCATAAACAAAATCCATGAAACAAATTTCTCATAAATGGAGAAAGGATTGTTAATTGAATTGGTGACGAAGTATAACGATATCGTGGAAAATAGGACGGGTGCGGTGAATGTAAAAGAGAAAGATGTCAGGTGGAAGAAATTGCAAACAAATTTAATTCAAATGCATGTGTCATCACTAGAAACACGAAACGTTTTACGTAAATTCAAAACGAGGTGTGAAGAAGTACCAGTGACGAGTGACTTGAACGTTTCAAGACGGAAGGTGGACAGTGTGTTATGGATATTATTCAGTGAATTATAAAATCGCAAAGTTATTAATACTTGAAACAAAGGTGAGATGGGCATATTCCTTTCCATGCATGTTCTAACTCAGTATTACGTAAATTTAAAACGAGGAGCGAAGGACAAGTGACGAGTGACTTGTACGTTTCAAGACGGGAGGTGGACAGTGTATTATCCACATAACAAAGTGAATTATAAAATAGCATTGGTGAGATCGGCATATTCCTTTCAATGCATGTTCTAACCTCTCTTGTACTTCCGCAGTAACCTACATAGCAACTTGTTTCGACAGTATATACATCTGTAGAAAAAATATTTTCTGATAGCTCCTCAACATAATTTCTCCTCTACTACGAATGTCATTTAGACAGTCTTAAATAGAGCAAATCGTCAACAACAGCTGAGTTCATGCCCACCATCTTGACTATTTACTTTTGTTAAGCACTTAACGTCAGAAATTTGACTTGTTAGTTTAACAAGAGATTTAACACGAGTGTTACGCTAACACTTGTTGGTGAAATGCAATTTTTGTTATAACTATTGTTAAACCGGTGTTAAGTCTTAACATCTGTTGGTGAATTCGGGCATAAGAGCATATAATCAAAGTTATTCAATTAAGATTGCAGTTATCATTTTAAGAGCAGTTCCATATGTTTTAAAGATTGTGTAGTATTTGCTCACCTTTAGTGGTTCTGGGTGTAAAAGGTATTTTGGTAATGCTTGGCAACTCCAACACTATGAAAAATGTAGTTAAATTCGCTGCCCTCGTGCTTCGAGCTGCTAGCAAGCTGAATTCCTACTCAGGAGTTCAGTGTTCCATTCCCGACCCCGGTGCCGTTTTTGTTGAATTAGAATTATTTTCACCCTTCTCAGAGTCTTGAAATGTAGACCTAAATTTGTAAACAAAATTAAGTTAAAAACCTATAGTAATCTAACCTAAAATGTTCAAGAAGTAGAACCGCGATCAAATTTTTCAAAGCCAAGTAATGACCATCTCAGTTAAAGGGGATATAGACGTGAACCGTTCCTTCCTACCCGAATTTCCATTCTTCAAACCAATTTTAAGCGGTCGTAAAGGAGTATTTTCTATTTTATTTCATACTTTATGGAACAAAAAAGCAACTGTTTAATTTACTTTCTAAACGTTTACTAGATATTTGAAATACCTACAATATAAACCAAAAAGTATATTTGAAATACAATTTCAACTTGTGCTTTAGTCAAGATTAAAAGGCAGCATCACATTCCACACACGTTGACTGTATGAAATAAGAAGGGGGCAGAATTGAAGCTATCCATGCATGTAACGGGGGCGTCTTTGTAGTGCCCAGTCGCGTAGCAACACCCCAGTATTTGACCTCTCAACAGCAGACGACACTAGTGTCCGCTTGGTTTGCTACGGGGAGGTGAAAAAGCTAATTTGGGTAGCCATTTCCCGGGAGAACCGGCGGTGGAGGAAAAAGATTTTCTTCACGTCTCTTTGAAATCTGCCGGCAAACCCCTCCAAATATGAACGCGACAGTGCTATAGTTGTCATGGAGACGGAGTTCTTAAAGGAGACGGAGTGTGTAAACAGATTTCACGAATGTCCATCCAATGCATTTTCTTATCTCCCTCTCTAACTCATCCAAGAAATTAAAATAAAATGTGTACTGCCGAAAGTTCTAGCTGGTAGTTAACATCTAATCAAATAATGACTTACGTACACGTCTGTTACCCAGCTAGACAGCTCATCGGTAATGTGCGGGACTCGCATTCGGAAGGTCTTTGGATCAATAACTGTCGAACGACCACTTTGACTTGAGTAATTTGCTCTAGTCATTAGGTAGAGTCTGTCTAGTGAACTCGAGTTTGCTCCTCAAAGGAAACTCACCCTCCCGCCCACTAATGACCGTCATAAATCTATCTCCACACTTCAGAAATGGAACACTGTCGTTAAGGACCAATAGCAACCCTGATTTGCTTGATATGACAGTCACATGTTTACTCCACGTGGAGTCTCAGTTGCTAAAGTTCCAACTTCCAGTTGATCTGTTTCCTTACGTGCAGAAATTCGTTGTGTCACGATGTGGAGATCGTGGGAGAGAAAAGCAGTGGTAAATGCAAATGAAGTAGTAGATAACTTTCAGTCAAGTGAAAATTATCAAAGTGATGACAATAGTGTGTATAAGTTGGAAAGTGTTGCTGGGCCTAGTTATGTTACTGGAAAAGCCTCAAAAAACAAAGTTATAACGGGAACTGTTTCTAAGCAAATTCAAGCGCTTGTTTTGAACACATATAAATATGTGCTGAAAAATAATCTTGGTAAGGGGTCATGCATTGAGCCTGATGATAAATTCTGAGTATTCACAGAAATGCAGTAAGAAATATTGTGACGAAAGGAATAACAAAGACGCCGATCAAGTGTGAAAGTACATCTCTAAAGTAGATAATTTCACATGCGATTTAATTCGCCGAGAAATTTATAGATTCTATGCAAAAGGGAGAGCACCCACCTTTGACGAATTGGTTGCACATTTGCAAGAAATGTGTAATGTGCGGGAAAAAATAAAGATAGCGCGAGATAAAGAAATTGCCGGCACAGATAAAGTTTCCCGTCTAGAAAATTCTAGTTTCGTCTGGTGAGTTACAGGACAGTCTCGAATTACCAATGAGGCATTTAAGGAAGCGAAGGCTCGTCAAGAGTCAGTCGTAAACAGGAGGAGTAAACAGTTGTAAAGTGATTGTGTATGTGACGTAATTCTTCTTCTGTGAGAATTGAATGAGTGTATTTCTAAGCAAATAAAGAACATTTTGAATTTCTGCAAGTTGAACTTTTAATTCTATGAACCCACAAAGTCACATTATTTATTCAAATAAAAGCAAATTAAAGCTTAATTTATTTTATATTCATGCTACACCATTGCATTTTAAATGCTTCCAATCATTTATGCTATGTTGGGTTATACAAGCTTTACATAAGCCATACAATGCCATAGAAAGCACTTCCAAGAAAGTTCTGTTTCTCCCTTGTAGAGTTTATGCAGGTAAACGCCTTTTTAGCTACTTCCTTTAGCGTAGCATTTCCCTTTCTGACTTCCTGACATCAACTAATTTTATTACTTACGCTGTAGCTATAATAAAATATCTCAGCACCTTCAAAGCAATGAACCAAGGTAAATAAGCGAGAAAGACGACACAGGTCACATTGGTGCACTGATTAAGAAATACAGTGGTATGCAAAATAAATCGAGGAAGAATTGCACAAGTATCCTTTTAGAAATCTGATAAGAGACACTAACGTAGGTAGAACAAATAGTTTGGGTGTAAACATTGAAGGTGTCCAGGATCCGAAGGATGTTAAGCTTCAGAAAAGATGACAAGTCTAGAAGTAATGCTGCAGGATATCAGGTGGTCCAAGAGACCACAGTGTGGGGAGTGGCCGTTGTAGGAGAGAGTTGTGAAGGTGGCGCCACATTCGAAGCCAGTTTTACAGATTTCGCAGCGTGACTTCTGGGTAACTCAACTGAGCCAGGTTGTAGATAGTTCATTGATTATATCAATAATGTAATAAAAGGTCAGCTCCAGAAAGTTCTTCAATTGCGAGGCCCTCTACAAACTTATCAGATAGTAAGACTCTTCGTTGAATTGCAGCTTTACCCTGCAGAGTTTTCCGAAACAAGTAGTCCACTTAAGTTGTGAAACGGAAACATCGAGGCTCCAGGAGAATAAGAAAGTTCCACATTGCTATGCGTATACTCATTCAGTCAATCATCGCCCATAGCGAAAGAAATTTCATTGCAATATCAAATCTGTGAGAAGTCAGATCTGACCGAACACCAAATGTAAGATAAGGTATAACTGCTGACAAACTGGGTCATGTAAGGTCGCAAAAAGGGTAACGTAGGTATATTATTCCAGTTGTGATGAATAGTGGCAGTAATGTCAAACCTAAAATGTTACAAATATTGTGACTTTGTGGGTTCGTGAAATGATAAAACCAGGTTACAAAACTCAAAAACTACACTTTATTCTCCTAGCAAATACATTCGTCACCATTACAGTTTGCTAGCTAACCTTAAAACTGTTTATTTCCTCTACTCTACATTCAACTGTCTCTCATATCCGGTAACGATCGGCCATCATTTTTTTATCGGCTTCGCGAGTCTACCACCAGGGTGAAACTGCTCCCTCCTCAAGGCTGGTCGTCCCGAACAGCGCCTTCGTAGCGGGCCAGGCGATCCAGGTGTACCACCAACATCTTTCCTCGGGGCACCCTCGTCTCCGCTCAAGACGACCCTGCCAATTCCAAGGCGCTCTGCTGGTTGACGGAGTATAGCCTCTTCTCCGTTGAGCCTCAGGACCTTCCTGCCGACGTCGACGGTCGCCTCGTGGCTCCTGAGGGCATCCAGTCCAGGAATCACCTCCTCAGCCACCTTCGCGACGAACACCCACAGACGCACGGCACTCCGTCCCAAGTTCAGCTACAGTAGGGCCTCCTCCACAGGCATGGTGTCGCCCGATGCTGTCACAAGCTCGTATGGTCGCCTCGGCTTCCTCGTCGGCAAACCCTTCACCACGTCAGGTCTGATGATGGTCACGGCCGCCCCGGTGTCCACCAGCACGCGGCACGGCTTTCCTCTTACCCAACCGCCCGAGATGAGGTTGTAATCCATCCGCCGGCTGACGGCGCGGATTGTCACTCGAGGGGATGGTGGTAATGGCGCCGACGTGCCCCTCTCCACGACGGCCCTTACTCGTTTTCCGGCTGCTCTTCCTGGTGTGGGCAGTCTCCCTGCAGGTGTCCGGGCTGTCCACACCCCCAACACAGGCCACTAGGTTTTCGCCGGCGTCCCTCAGCTGGTCTTCTGTCTCCGGCGTAGCGGACACTCCTCGTTCTCGACGTCGGGATAGATGCTACCTTGGCCGCCTCCATCCTTAATGCCACTGTCAGCGCCTCGTGGATGTTTTTATAATCGCCGAGCATTAGGCGCTGACGAATCGCCGTGTCCCGTACCCCGTCGACAAAATTGTAGGCGGCTTCCCGGGATACGAACTCCAGTGGCAGGTCAACCAAGGCCCTGCTAGCCAGCTGCTCGATCGCTATGGCAAACTCCTGCAGCGTCTCCCCCGTCTGCTGAGACCTTGCCTTTAGCTGGCTACGGTATGCTGCGGCTAAGCGGTGGTTCCCGAAGGGATTCTCCAGGGCCTCCCAGATGTCCTTGGGCGCCGCCGTCGTCTGCACCGCGTTTAGGATTTCCGCGGTCCGTCCCTGGAGGCTGGCTATTAACTGTGTGGCCTCCTCCTCCGGTGACCATCTCTTGTGCTTGGCCACTGTGTCGAACTGGCGGCGGAAGACCTCGAATGTTGACGCGCCGTCATATTTCGGAGGTTTCACGCGCGCCGATGTTGTGTTGCGTCCCGGTTCGTCAGCCTTCAAATCCTTCAGTCTCCTGCCGACGACGTCCTCCACCATGGCGTTCAGGGACTTGACGCTGCTGTCGGCCTTTCCCTCCAGGTTGTTTACGCGGTTCGCGAGGTCTTCGACGTCTTCAACCATGGCGTTCAGGGTCTTGGCGTTATTGTCGGCCTTTTCCTCTAGGTCATTGAAGCGGTTCGCCAGGTCCTCGATGCGCTCGTCCACTTGGCCCATCCGCTTGCCCAGCTCCGTCACGTCATCCCTCACGCCGGCCAACTGTTCCTCAAATTTGGCGGCGAGGACCTCGTTCGCCTCCTTCATTTCCGTGGCCAGACTGTCGTTCGCTGCCTTCATTTCTGTGGTCAATTCGGTCTTTATTTCTTTCAACTCTGCGGCCAGGTTGTTATTTGCCGCTTCTGTTTTTGTTGTTAACTCGTTCATCTTCGCGGTCAAGTTGTTATTTGCCGCTTCCGACTTCGCTGTTAATTCGTTCATCTTCTGCAAAAGCATTTCCAATGCCGATTACATGGCCATAATGTTCCGTGATGTTATCCCACTCCTGAATCCGTCAACCAGAAGAGCGCCTTGGAATTGGCAGGGTCGTCTTGAGCGAAGACGTGGGTGCCCCGAGGAAAGATGTTGGTGGTACACCTGGATCGCCTGGCCCGCTACGAAGGCGCTGTTCGGGACGACCAGCCTTGAGGAGGGAGCAGTGTCACCCTGGTGGTGGACTCGCGAAGACGATAAAAAATGATGGCCGATCGTTACCGGAAATGAGAGACAGTTGAATGTAGAGTAGAGGAAATAAACAGTTTTAAGGTTAGCTAGCAAACCTTGAGGAGGGAGCAGTGTCACCCTGGTGGTAGACTCGCGAAGCCGATAAAAAAATGATGGCCGATCGTTACCGGAAATTAGAGACAGTTGAATGTAGAGTAGAGGAAAAAAACAGTTTTAAGGTTAGCTAGCAAACCTCTACATTCAACTGTCTCTCATTTCCGGTAACGATGGCCATCATTTTTTTATCGGCTTCGCGAGTCTACCACCAGGGTGACAATATTGTAGGTATCCAAACTAGTGCAGTCACTGAGGTATATCAAGGGACGTGGTTTTGGTTTAATTTAATTTATAACTGCTCTGGTTCTGACAGAAATATCCATATTGGAGGTGATCTAAAGTACGATCTGAAGGAAGCGCGGTATGCTGAAACTCAAGCATTGGCTTTAATCATAGGGCTAGTAAACAGAGGTAGGGTGTCCGTCACACAAACATGAGTTTGAATTCAGATTTCAGTAAGGCACATTTCTAGGACTTCTTTCTTTTTCTTCTGAACACAAACTCAATAGTCGTCCTCTGTGGTCTCTGTTTCTCAAGACCATGGGAGGAGGGCAATGGATTTTTTCGGGCATAAAATCCTTGGCATGGTTTTCTTCAGGAGGAAAGTAAAGCTATTATACAGCACTTAAAATAACCTCAAGTGTAATAGAGAGGCATTCGAACAAAAGCAAGCGGTCATTCTAGTCCGATAATAGAATAGAAGGCTGAGAACCACGGCAGTAGAAGATCCATAAATGTGACAAAAAAGTCATAACGCTCTTGAGATGTACGGAATTGTGCCTGTTTTGAATTATTGGAGTTATTGATCATTTCTAAAACCACCACGTTGCAATTTCTGCTTTCGGAAGTTGTATGTTTAAATTTTCAGCACATGCACGTAAAATACGGTCCCACCACACTACGGGGACTCTTTTACCGATGAGCATGGGCATTTAAAAATCAAAGAAGAGTGAGACAAATATTTTCTGTAATCATCTTGTAAATTACATGGTTTGGAGCTAAAATTCCATCGGGCTACACACAATTAGAACTACTGTCTCTGTTGCTTTTGCATCTTCCTTCGCTCCTTCTGACAGAGGATGTATGTTAACACTTGAAGGGGGAGTATGCTATATGAAGACGCAGAAGAAAAGCGCTTCTTCGCTAGCGAAGGGGCTCAAAAGCTAATGGTCCGGATGCCTGATTAAGTGAGCTTTGCTACTAATCGGAAAAACAAGAGGAGAAGCTAAGAACGTTTCACAACCGGTAGATGAGGTTCAATAATGCTAAAAGACAAGTCATTTAGGAGATGACTTCAAACCTCTGGTTCTCCGGGATGAAGGTCTCTGGCAGGCCGGTTCCCTCCCTTTTTAAAACTAATTGCTGCCGTGCTACATAGAGAAGAAAATGAAATGCTTACGGTCGTCTTAGTAAAGAAATTGCTGTCTGAAATTTAAATTCTTACCTTTGGACGCTCTTTGGTCTGTGAGACAGAAAAATTGTATTTGGAGGCCTCTGTCTCTCAAACTTAAAGTTACTTTGTGTGCCGCAAACCACTTTTACTTCCCTTCCGAAGGAAACTATCTAAGCATTTTTACAGCTGAAAATTGTCACCCACCTCTACCGGGTTTAAATCGGCGATCTCTGAAAGCAGAAGTGAATGACTGATTGTTGGATGCTCACACGTTTTTGTTTGTTTATTCGTGTGTGTGTCTGTGAATTTTAGAACAAAAATGGCGCTTTGTATTTGTATTTATTTCTCATCTTTCTTCTACATACAATTTTATTGATACATTGACATTTGTAACATTTCTTTCACACGATAACAAATTGACTTATTCACATCTGATACACCCCTCCTACCTGCTTGCCTCAAGTCTCGGTCTCAATACACATAACCCCTGGTTTTCCGTGTATTGATGACCCTCCCCTCCCTTGTATCCCTCGTTCTAGTTTTCCAGCTCTTAATTGTTATTTATTCTTCATCAAATTTAACCATTTCTCTCTAATTTCCCCAGATATTCACCTATATTTCTTACATTCTTTTCTCCTTTTACCAATAACATTTATTTTTATTATTAATACCTCCCCACATTCCTAAAACTGTTCCAAGAGCTTTGAAATCTTTCATGCTTTTCGAAAGAAGTTGCAGTCTTTATCCGTTGTACCTATGTCCTCAGGCATCACCCGGAGGAAGTATGAGTCAAGGCAAGACAGAAAACGGCCGATCCAATGAATCACGACAGTGAAGAAGGCACTGTCTAGAAACTTGCTGGAAACTCACCCGGCATTGTCTGGAAACTAGCTGGAAACAGCCGGCACTGTCGGGAAACTAGCTGGAAACTCATCCGGCAGGATAGCACAACTTGCACCCCAAAACTGTGTTACGGAAGCGGCCCAACAGATCGATCCGCAGAACGGAAAACGTCCTACCAAAGGATGAATTGTGTACTATGCAAGGCCGAGACACCCGCCAACACTTCTACCCTGAAAGAGACCGCCAGATGAAAGATGATGTCAAATGATAATGGAGATGAAATGGAGAAACAGGATATTCGGGTGATGAAATTAACGATCCAGGAAATCCCCGGAAAAAGACCAATGGGTCAGGTAGGTCGGCCAGGGGAATCAAACCCGAGCTTTCCGAATACGGGCCGCAGACGAAACCGCCTGAGCCATCTCACTCGGCATATATTACCGATAGTCTGATGTAATTACGAATAGTATTTCTACTAGTTCTGAATTAATCTTCTTGTAGTCATTTTACAATTAGACTGATGTGGCAGAAGTAAAGCGAAACCAATGCTCGTCGTATCTAACTTTAGCTTATTATGGATTTCAGAATATATTCTTCGCGTGGAGTATATCAAAAGATAAAAGCTGCTTTTTCTTTCCTGATGTGAACGCCTTCGTTGCCATGTCAGTTTAATTATAAAATATACCATAACTCAAATCGCTTTAGGTTTACAGCGATGTAATGGACAACCGTTTCTACTATTTTCTCGTCTTTATTCTTCAGGGAGTCTAAATTATGGAGGAAAGAAATCCATTCTTATGTATAAGCTATCGGCTCCTAGTTTTAAATAGTTTTATTGAAGTAAATGCATGTATAACAGAAATGTTCATATTTAATAACAGTATAGTACCTAAAATAAGTAACAAAAACAGAACAATATGTTGTGTGCTATTTATTTAAAGGAGGTTGATAACTATCCATCCGTAATTAACTCATTAAGGGTTCATTTCATAATCTGGCTTTATGCAGAGAATTTCTTCATAATTTTGTTAATGTTATACCAGTTCAATTTATGCCATAATTATATATTTAAATGTTTTCTATGGCCGCGCCATGGCTGACTGGCTAGACCGCTTGGCTCTCACCTAGGTGGCCCGGGTTTGATCCCAGGCGACTGCAAAGTGAGATTTGTGGTGGACAACATGGAGCTGGAGTGGGTTTTTGCTCCGGGTCCTCCGGTTTCCCCCACCATCATTACACCAATTGCTCCATCAATTATTCATCTCAGGCGTTGGGCCGACCCCTCAACCCTGTTCTCATCTCAGGTCAGATGCTTCAGCTCCCTCGCTCTGAGGAAACCCAAGCGCCTCCTAACGTCAGCATTGACGAGAAATGGGGGGGGGGGGAATGTTTTCTATTACAATACTTCTTATTACACTATTCTGCACACCTATTCTAAGAATTTATTTGAGGGTTATAATAAATTTATAATAAAAAATTAATACCTACCGAAATGAGGAAAGTTACCTCTAAAAATACGGATCTATGCCAATCTGTCAATGAACCACTAGTCTTATGGTTTTAAGTTAAGGGTATTTTCATATATTTTTAATTCAAATGCCTTCAAATATTGATAGATTTTCAAAACGTATATGAGTTAACTTTAACTGGAAAAGTTGAAGAAATTGGAATATCTGAATGGAATATCAGATAAAGATCTTTAAAGAACTTATGAATTGCTACCAATATTTTAAGTTTTAGTTCAGAAATACCCACAATATCTCATAACTTTGCAATTCACTAAGTGCAAAGCACATTTTATGCAGTTTCTAAACTATCGAGAAAGATTATAAATGTTAGTTAAAAGAATTACTTTCAGGGAATGCGAAATATCCACAATCACGTTTGCTTCAACATGTGAGCGCCATAATAAAGCTAACATATTTGATTACGTAGTGAGATTAACATTATCACTAATACATTTTATGATATTAACATTTCAATTAATAATAATATTGCACAAATGTTTATTTTACTTCCATTTAAAGCTAAACTGCAAACCCTTTCAAGTAAGTTTAAAATTTATGATTCCTATGATCCTAAATTTTTTCAGGAGTCTTATAAAATATGACGCCACATCTAAAGCCCAACGGCCGTACGTTGTGCCGTGTATTCGCTGACTGGGCTATGAAGCAATTGGAAGCTGACCCGGATTTTTGTCGAAAAATCATCTTGAGCGACGAAGCCCACTTTTGGATGGATGGTCTTGTTAACAAAGTTGTCGCTATCGGAACAATCGCAATCCAATGCAGATTCAAGAACGACCACTTCATCTCCAAAAGGTTACTTGTGGTGTGTATTTTAGTATGCTGGAATCATTGGTCCATATTATTTCCAAGACAAAGATGGAGAAGCTCGAACTGTCAACGGAGAAAGATACCGGGCTCTTATAAAGGACTATTTTTGGCCTCAATTGGATGGTATGAATTTCAGAAACATCTGGTACGAACAAGATGGGGCCAATATCATAACTGCCCTCGAAACACTCGATCTTTTGAAGGAGAAGTTCGCAGGTTTCATCATTTCCCGTGGTGGTGATGTTAACTGGCCCGCAAGATCAAGTGATTTACCGCCGTTGGATTACTTCTTGTGGGGTTATGTCAAATTTCGAGTTTATGACAGCAAGCCAGAAACAGTAAATGATGTTATGAATAAAAACCGCGTGTTATTTATGAAGGTACTAATTTACGTTCTTCTGTTATTGAAAACTGGGTCAACTGTATAGGCGCAACCCAACGAAGTTGCAGCGATCGCTTAGCCGATGTGTTCTCTTCCGCACATAGTGATATTAATTATGTTCCAAAATAAATATATAACGTTTGTGATATCAACCATAGTTGAAATATTCCTTATTATGGATGTGAATGGTCAGTATTAGGTACATTTTCCGACTGCAAATTTTCCTTTCTGATGTTTTTAGGGTTTTAATATGTTTTCTCTTTCCGCAAAAATAATTTTAAAATTATTACACAACAAAGGGCTCTTGATAGGTATGAAGAGTGCTAAAATATGTTGTATTTCCTTTGTCCACTTATAATAAAAACAATTTTTTCGAAGATTTATTTCAATTAGCAGGAAGTAATTAGAAGAATAAACTATTTAAGAATAGGAAATTAATTGTTCTTTCACACTAGTCGTGGTAGGACGCACTATGAAACGATAGAGCCAGACTGAAAAATTCAATGCCATAGCCAGGATTTGAACCACGGATCTTCTGGTTGCCTCCAGCCGCTCTAAACCTTGAGCTACTATGGCCAACGTGCCGACATGACATTAAATTCTCCACCTGACTGGTGTTTTTCCCGATAAACCACTAGGAGTTCTCATAAACACATGAGACAGCTACCTTAATGGCGACTTACTATTCTTTAAGTACTTTAAGGCCCGGGCTTGATAGTTTGCACCACTATTAGGTACAATTAACGGAAATTGTTTTTTCACACTACTCTTGTGTAGGACGCACTATAAAATGGTAAAACCAGACTGAAAGACGTTGGCCATAGTAGCTCAAGGGTCAGAGCGGCTGGACGTCAACCAGAAGATCCGTGGTTCAAATCCCGGCTATGGCACTGAATTGTTCAGTCTGGCTCTACCGTTTCATATTTAAGAATAGTTAGAGAAAATTATGTAAATGTAATAGATGGGTATATGTTCCTATGCTTGTGTAACATAGAAGTCCAGACTATATAGAGCTACTGCATAGGAAGCGAATCCTAATTTTTTTCTATTAGGATACCTCTATCCTTCCAAAGGAGCACCGTCAAACATTCCTGTAATTGAGCACGCACTTTCACGTCCCAAGGAAATTAAATTTCTTTCCTGGACAGCCAATTGACGTTTACAAAAGTTCTTCCCTTTATTTCTGTTGTATTTGAGCAGCAAAACGTAAAAGCGGTCCGAAATAAAACAAAAAAGAAGCGATAATTCCCAGGAAAGGAAGGGGTGTGGGGAGGAAAGGGCATCGTCGTAATTTTATTTCATTCTAAATTTATAGAGCTGCGGAATAAAGATGAGATCGGGAAATGTCCAGTTCGGGATGGACGTAGTCTGCTGAATTAGGACGGTTGCCTCGTCTTGTTTAAATACAGAAGCTTCGTTAGAACAGAAAAAGGCCGTGGGAGGAGGGATGGGCTGTAATTTACTTGCATGGTAGTTGTCGGGTTTGGTTTAAATAGCCATGTGTGTCTGTGTACAAACTCTCTTAGTTTGGTCAAGGCTCCCTTGTCTGCCCAGAATGGGTAAGTACCTTGTGGGTTGAGACTTCTCAACCTGACCGTAACAACGACACATGCACCACAAAACTTGCACCGCATTGTCAATAAGCCTATCCTGCATTTTATTGAGACAGGTAGTGTGTTATGACAAATGTAGATGCGGCACTTCCTCCATTAGAGAACTCCTTATTTGAAAAGGTTGATCAACAAGGTGCAAACTCTTCATTGGTTTAGATACACACTCCGGGTAGCACTTAATAATGACGTTTGAACACTATTCACCAGGAGACGTAAACAAGAGTAAAGGGCAAAGACCAGGCAACGCAAAGGGATACCTCGCCCACTGTGGCCTTCACTCAGGTTTATTTAACACACCTCAGGAGGAAGGAATGAAGTGAGTAACCGCAGGAGACCAAGGGTCGTGAGCAGGCAGATCACAGAAACGCGAAGAAGTGTCCAAAAGTGCTGAGAGTTCTTCATCCCTGCGCCTGAACTCCTGCTCAATCACTTACACTCCGGAGCAGGTTTTAACAAGTGTCCCCCTACCACTCAACGCCACCCCGTGACAAGAAACATTTACAACACGCAAGCATCCGCGCCATCTATCTGACACTGCCTAAAACACCACCTAGAAGCTGCCCGCCTCGGTAGCGTGGTGGTAGAATGTCTACCTCACGTTCAAGTGGTCCCGAGTTCAAATTTCGGTCAGGGTGGGTTACCTGGATAAGTTTTTTTCTGGGGTTCTCCCTTATCCTGAAAGACTAATTTTGGCTAACTCTAAGCTCCATGGACTTCGGCCTCATTTGAGCATCATTTCACTTATTCCATTCATCGTCCGACATGACTTAACGTTGGAGGACGTAAATTACACACACAAAAAAACTAGAAGCTAAACAAAGGGAATGAAGGGAATAATTGAAAGGAAATGGCGGTTAGAAAGTACGCTATAGCATTCGCCTTTGATTAAGATTACTAGGAAGGGTATTCGGCATGCGACTAATCTTGATCTTTGTACCTATGCCCCCCAGTGGGGCATCCCAGGGAGGAAGGATGAGGTGAGAGGAGACAGTGCACCATCCCAAGGAGCCATGAAGTGAAGAGTCAGGATCCCTACATTTTACTTGATGGAACCCCCCTCCCCTCGCCAGGTAATCCAGGACAATGGACATTCCCGCTACTTTGGTTCGGAAGTGGTCCTAGCATCCAGTTCGAAGACCGGCAACCGAGCTACCTCAGGAGGAGGTAGTTCACTCAGAGCATACTTATCATCTTGCCATACTCCGCTGAGACACTCTGAAAGAGTCCACCAGATGACAGATGATGTGAAATGATAGTGGAGAAGAAATGGAGGGACAGGAAATTCGGTGAATTGTAATTAACCTAACCAGCATTCGCCGTGGGGACCCGGAAAAACCAAGGATAAAACAAATGGGACAGGTAGGTTGGCCACAGGCATCGAACTCGGGTCTCCCGGATGCGGGCTAGAGACGAAACCATCTGAGTCATCTCACGCGGTAGTATCCGCCTAAGTGGAGAAGCCCTAGTCAATGTGAGCGGTCGTCAGGTATCCAACTCCAATACGAGTTGTCCACATTACCGCGGCGCAGTCTCTTGTTCCGGTGTCTTAAGCACATTTTGAACCGAATATGGACAACTAAGTATTCGCACCTATTACTCACTTACGGGGCGTTTTAAATTATAAAGCATGAAATCGCCTCATTCAAACTCCTCCCAGACTCAGATGATCTGATTCCAAAATACCTCCAGATATGGATGGTGTTCTACCTGGATTAATGACAACTGATTTGATTTACGCTCAATTAAAGCATTATTGATAGGTCGTATTCAAGCTAATCTGCACGTATTGTCTTTCGCCTATACATACATTTAATATTTTATGTACAAGCCAGCCGTTCATGTAAATAGCTATGGACAAATGATCATCTTGATTAAACCTTTTACAATATGCTTCCAATACGTAGGTATGACCTAGAAATATTATTTCAGTATGATTACTTTACACCCTGGCAAATAAGCGAAACTGGAAAGTACACCTATTTCTTTTCTTGGAGTCCAAAAATTAAATTTGACCACCTATAAATATATATATATATATCCTCTACGTGACTTTCTCTACTCAATCTGCACAAAATGTTCTAAAAATACTTCTCTTCAACATTCTTTATGTTAATAGAGATAGACATTTGCAGAAAATGTTTTATTACACACTTCCTCTTAAAAATAATCAGAACAATATGCTCAGTTACAATTAAATCTCTTAAGGGCCGGTTGCTGTGTGATGTATTTGCTATTAAATCAGAATAATGGTAATTTATTATACCTAAAGGTGGATAACAGAGAGTTCTACGACTGGATAACAGAAGCCTATCCACTTGTATAGTACATATTTTATCCTATAGGTATGACAAATTAATATATGACAAATATTCAGTTAATGATTTTACAACAGATAGTAATAAATTAAATAAGAAAGAAAGCATTAAATTGCGATGTAGTTATAGTTATAAAATATGTTAGGCAATGTATGAATACTAATTTATTTTTATTGTTGCTATTTTCCGTAAACCAGTCAAATTAATTAAGTTTACGCTAAGAACGTTAACATATCGGTTCCAAATGATATATTAAAAGAAGCAAAAGAAGCAATTGAGTCTTCATTGACTTCACGGAATTTATACGAAAAAGAGTTACAGCAATTTAAGTTGCCCCCACCCCTTTAGGAAAAGCCCATATGGCCATCGAAGGGAAAAGGATTGGCAGATACGAAAAAATGTTCAGGGCATTAATGAAGAAGTGATTGTTGATTTTTTTTATTTTCTTTCAGAGAGTTGCAAGTCTTCTTCTCTGTGGAGAAAATATTGTAAGTTAAAATATCTATTAAAAGTGTACGAAGACGTAGATATATCAAGATTTTCCAAGGTGTTGGCTTTTCTTGAAGTACTAAGTTCAAGAGCAGTTAAAGAATAAAAATGTTTGATGTTGCTGTTAAAAGGTTATAGAAAATTTTATTTATCAACCATTTATTTATTTACTTTTGTCCAGCGTTGCCGGACCAACGATTGAATTTTTTTTTAACTTTATCCCTCATTGCCCTAATAACTATCACTTTAATATAAAGTCCAATATTTCTTATGACATTTATGCACAGCAGCTGTGTCTAGGTATTACAAGTAGGTATCTGTAGGATAAAGATATATTTTAAACAAAATACACTCATTGCTCTGATAACGGGTGGGATAAACTAAATAAATAAATGGTTGACAACTAGAAATTTTCTATAACCTTTTAATAGCAACATCAAACATTTTTATTCTTCAACTCGATGACAGTGAACTTGTATATTACCATAAAAGTTAATACCTCCAAAGGGATTAGAAGTAGTAGCATTACCAGTACTTATATCATTGCAAATACGAACACTATTTTCCAAAATCTTGGAAAAATTCTTGGTAGCGTATCTGCCTCGCTTTCAAGAGGTTCGGAGTTCGAATCTCGGTCATAGTGAGTTATCTGGATAAGGTTTTTTTCCCGGGGATTTCCCTTATCCTTAAAGATGTTTGTCGGTTTGCTCTAAGCTCCATGGATCCCGGACTCATTTGAGCATCATTTCACCCATTTCATTCATCGTCCGATATGACAACATTGGAGGAAGTAAATTACTAAAAAGAGAGAGAGGGAGAGAGAGATACAGATACACGCGCTTTTTTAAAATGCTCTTTTAGATTCAGAGTTTAAAACTTTTATCTTCGGTGAAATCTCTAAGGAATTTTCGAGTGAAAAGTAATACCTTGTTTACCTACTATGTAGGATTAGGATTACGACTACTCTGGAGGGGATTTGGCACTGCGACCAATCTTGATCTGTTGTACCCATGCGCCCACGTGGGGTATCCCCGGGAGCAAGGATGAGGGCAGAGAAGAGGGGGGCCGTCCCAAGTAGCCACGACAGTGCAGAGAGCAGGGTCCCTACATTTTACTTAAATGGAAAACTACCCCGGTAGGCCAGAACAAGGAACATTCCCTCCTACTGTGTTCGGAAGTGGTCCGAAGACCGACAACCGATCTACCGGAGAGAAGTGTTTCACTCAGTGAATATCATCCTGCCATGCACCGCGAGACACCGCCGACACTTCTACCATTGAAAAACCACTTCTACCATTGATGTGAAATGATAATGGAGATGAAATGGAGGGATAGGAAATTCGGGTGGATGTAATTAACCTCCCAGCATACGCCCGGTTACCCGGGTAAACGCCAAGAAAAAAATCCTATGGGTCAGGTAGGTCGGCTATGGGAATCGAACCAAGGCCTCCCGAATGCGGGCCACCGACGAAACGACCTGAGCCATCCCACTCGTTTAGCAACTATGTAAGTGTCAGAGAAAATAAAAACGCATTGCCCTATAATATGTAACTGAAACGTCATTATTCACGACCACACCACCCGCTTCGACATACCTAGTTGTCATGCATAAATTACGAGATTGCTGATTCATCGGTTTACTGTTTTGCTAGCGTGCCAGAGGAGGGATGATATAGCTGTGCACACCGGTAGATTCGTCATTCCTTTAATGGTAGTGGAGTCAACCGTGGCATGACGGAAAGCAACCCTCTCTAAGTAAGGGGAATCAACTCCAAGTTACCTCGAACTTAGGACAGACAGAGAGAATCAATCGAATAGTAATACTCTCCTGTTGATCAGGTACATTAGGAGATTAATTCCTCTGACACTTCAGAACATTTAATCTTTAAAACAAATTCAAGTGTTTTGCTTTTTCTGGAGTTTTCAAGTTTATTTTTAAGGCTAGAAAGTAAAATCTTTAGCAAAATCTAAAGATTTTGCGGTGCATGAAATGAGGGATGTCATGACGATGTGGACTTTACCTTGATGAATGTGAATGTGCAAGTCTTTTGCAGGCTTCCATGTACATTGTCATTTTGTTTTTATATTTAACTTCTAATCAGGACTACATCAACTTTACGTAATACGTGGTCAAGCAAAATATTCCACGAAAATAACGCTAGTGCATATATTTCTTCTGGCATTCCCAAAAAAAAGTAAAACATTAATATTTATTGCTGTGAATGGAACTATAAGAAATCCACTTTTGGAGAGCTAGTTCTGACCAAGTAGTTCACAAAATCTCTTCCTAGGTGGTAGCATTTATTTAAAATAATGCAGATAAGGTACTAATGTGTTTTAAACGAATCTGAAAGTTCAAATACTGCTTATAGGAAGAATATTAAGTGGGATTTAATGCAAAGTGTGTTAGAACTGTGGTGGCCCTGCCTTCAGAAGTAAGAATTACATTGATTCGATTTAGAGATTGTTGAGTGTATGTGTTGCATTTGCGGCACTTAAAATGCGCACCCCCAGGTTGGGATCGTTTCGGTTGCATTTCGGGAGCAGGGAGCCAAAGGACAACGCTCTAGCCCGCTAACGCACGGCACAGGACATCCACATTCAGGGTAACAATTGATTTAATTTATTGATTGAAAATATAGGTAATGCATAACAGTTTGAATACAAATCTAAAAGCGTATGATGTTTAGATCAACTTACAGGAACAAGAGTTCTCTCCTTCACTCACTCCGTGTACCTCCCATTCCATTTACATGTCGCCGTTGACATCTAGGTCATATCGGCATCATTGTCTTAGGAACAGTTGCTCATCGTCTGTATAATGATTTATAATGATTTTTTTATTTATTCCATTTATACCCCGCCTTTAATTACAATGGTCATACCGGCGGCCGTTCTCCTTTGGAACATGTCGAAGGTGTTACCTCGTATTCGTTGGGTTTCATTCGTTAGATCACGCACACATTCGCAATGTCATTCATACTTCCAGACTCTGAGAAACATGTGGAATTTTTTTGGTCGAAGGAAAATCCCCACCCTCACGCTTTACCGACTGAGCTATGGTGCCAGACATTTATAATGTTATGTTAATCATTATTTGTTTTTAAGTTCACATATGTCCAACACAAGGGTGTAGCTTATTACCAACTTTCTCAGTACATATATGGACGATACTCTAAATGAATGGAAGATTTTAGTAGATCCAGGAATCAAAATAAAAGAACATAATTATATCAATACCCTGCTGTTTGCGGATGACCAAATATTGATTCATCGGAATGAAAATCAACTGCAAATATCAATGTATATTCTAAATAATATAGCACAAAAATTATAGCATTATAGCATTAATATAGCATTAAAATATCAGAAGAAAAAACTAAAATTGGCTTTTAAGAAAATTATAATGCAAGATCAAAAATTGTTTTAGGAAATAGATTTTAGAAGAAATATCGAGTTTTAAATATTTACGATGTAACATAAGTTTTAGAAACAATGCTGTTATAGAAGAGAAAGTAAACAAATTCCGAGCAATATGTGGGACAATCCAAAGAACTTTTAAAAACAGAGTGAGAAGGTATACAAAAATGAAAATGTATAAGGTAATGGCTATTCCAACTTTACTATATGGAAGCGAAACTGGGTGCCACACAAAAAGATTTAATAAAATACACACTGCAGAAATGAAATTTTTAAGAAGTGTTAAAGGTTGTACAATATTGGACAAAATAAGAAATGAGGATATTAGAAAGGAATTAGAAATCGAACCAATCATGACAAAATATCAGAAAGAAGGCAACAATGGCATGAACATATATTAATAATGAAGGATGGAAGATTCCCAAATGCAGTATTAATCCAAAAGGAAGAAGAGACAGAGGACGTTCCAGGAAACAATGGAGAGATCTATGAAGCCGGAACGGGCGATATGCCCAAACCATGGAGTGAAGAAGAAGAAGAAGAAGAAGAAGAAGAAGAAGAAGAAGAAGAAGAAGAAGAAGAAGAAGAAGAAGAAGAAGAAGAAGAAGAAGAAGAAGAAGAAGAAGAAGAAGAAGAAGAAGAAGAAGAAGAAGAAGAAGAAGAAGAAGAAGAAGAAGAAGAAGAAGAAGAAGAAGAAGAAGAAGAAGAAGAAGAAGAAGAAGAAGAAGAAGAAGAAGAAGAAGAAGAAGAAGAGAAGAAGAAGAAGAAGAAGAAGAAGAAGAAGAAGAAGAAGAAGAAGAAGAAGAAGAGAAGAGAAGAAGAAGAAGGAAGAAGAAGAAGAAGAAGAAGAAGAAGAAGAAGAAGAAGAAGAAGAAGAAGAAGAAGAAGAAGAAGAAGAAGAAGAAGAGAAGAAGAGAAGAAGAAGAAGAAGAAGAAGAGAAGAAGAAGAAGAAGAAGAAGAAGAAGAAGAAGAAGAAGAAGAAGAAGAAGAAGAAGAAGAAGAAGAAGAAGAAGAAGAAGAAGAAGAAGAAGAAGAAGAAGAAGAAGAAGAAGAAGAAGAAGAAGAAGAAGAAGAAGAAGAAGAAGAAGAGAAGAAGAAGAAGAAGAAGAAGAAGAAGAAGAAGAAGAAGAAGAAGAAGAAGAAGAAGAAGAAGAAGAAGAGAAGAAGAAGAAGAAGAAGAAGAAGAAGAAGAAGAAGAAGAAGAAGAAGAAGAAGAAGAAGAAGAAGAAGAAGAAGAAGAAGAAGAAGAAGAAGAAGAAGAAGAAGAAGAAGAAGAAGAAGAAGAAGAAGAAGAAGAAGAAGAAGAAGAAGAAGAAGAAGAGAAGAAGAAGAAGAAGAAGAAGAAGAAGAAGAAGAAGAAGAAGAAGAAGAAGAAGAAGAAGAAGAAGTTCACACACTACTTATATCTCGTGAATATGGGGAGACTTTGGGAATAATCCTAGCTGAGAACCACCAAGTTTGCAGGACCCCTGGATTTGGAGGCTAGGCAGTATGTATACCACAAGGCAGTCCTGAGGGAGTTTTATTGGCTCATTTCATCTTTGGTAGAAATCAGTTTCATAAATGTTTAGTTGGAAAACTACTAAAAATAAATTTCCGGATTATTTTCCAAAATACCCCGAGGCACTGCTGTAGGAAGAGTCTGCGTTCGATTTCCGGCTGAGGTAGACAGTTTTCTTTAACCAAGATTATTCTTTATCTTCCCCAGAGTCTGGAAATATGAATAAAATATGTGTGTAATGTACCGTATAAACCTCTCCGCAAAAGAAATTCGATGACAACGATAGGTGCACGAGTTATGGTAATATGCCCCAACTATAAAGGGCCGCCTTTAGGATTACTGCACTAAAGTTTGATTATAAGTTGGAATATTATAAAATACATATATAAATAGGTTGTTATAATGCTACCATATTATTTCCATTCCAAGCCCCCCACCCTCCCCAAAAGAAAAACTTATTTTCTCATGAAAAGCTTTTGGCTACACGAGCACTGCTTAGGCTTCATATCACTTGGCGTCAATTACATCGTTATGCACGATTCTCGGGATTCCTCCAAAATAGCTCTACTTTACTAAATTTGATGTGCTGATTCCGAAACTGTTCTCAGTTTGTTTGTTTTTTTTTTCATCACGTACTAATTTTGCACAGTTGGTACTTATACCTAAAATGTTTTAATGTAGTTCTGTGCATACATATATTGTATGGAACTGAAAAGAAACCAGTAGACGAAGAAACAATACTGACTTCATTGTTGAAATTAAAGTGCATCACCAAAAGCCTAACAATGTACATTGTAACAGTCCACAATGCATGCCTTATTTTAGGTCCAATTCCCGCATATTTAGCTCCATCTATAAACTGCTTTTCAAATAGTGAGGATCTGTTTTTGTGATAGGCAGTTGTATGTCATACATATTTTGTGAACGTGAAGCAATTGTCTTCCAGAAAGTGTCAAAATAACCCACTAATCTACCTAACTTATCTAATTGCTACAATTGTAGCTTACAATTTTCACAATCTAAACTACTTCTACCTTCCTATTTCTAATAAATCATCTATCCTTTTGTTCTTGTGTTGATGTTGTTGTTGAAGCTAGGTATCCATATTCTGTCCTCGAAGTCGTTCAGATCTTCTCGGTGTGGAAGGTGGTTCACGATATCTATGTTGAATATTGACTCGTCGTTACTGCTGTCTTTGTTGATTATATTCATCCATTACTATTGTTGAGACCTCCGCTGCCAATTCTAGTATTTTAAAATCTTCCCTCTTCCTAATGATGTACCATATACATTTTCCTACTAATTCTTTCCTCTCTTCTTCTAGCTGTTGTGTATACTTTATACATACAAATAAAGCATGTTCCAGAGTATCTTCTTCCATGCAGGTTGTGCACATGGTTTCATCTGCCTTTCCTATCTCTTTAAAGTATGTCTTGTACGGTCCATGTCCTGAAATGTATTGTATTCCACTTCTTCTTAGTTGGATCTCCTTTAATTTTAACCTCTCATTTATACTAGGAAAGATTTCGTGTGTCCTTCTTCCTACATCAATTTGTTCCCATTCATGTTGCCATTCTTCAATTAATACGTTCCTAATTTCTCTCCTCCTCTTGCATGGAGTTCCCAATAAACTTTCTGTCTTAGTGAATTCTCTCCGCTTTATCCAAAAGTAGGTTGCCCTTTGTTTAATCAACAAATCCAATGGCCATATTCCCACTATCACTAATAATGTCATTGTAGCAGTCGTTGATACTGCTCCTGTGCAACGAAGCAAAGCCTGTCTTTGGTATTTCCGTAGAGTACCTATATTCTTCCTCAATTTTACTCTATGTGCCCATATCGACGCTCCATACGCAGTTATTCGCACCATGAAACTCATATGATATGTATGAATTGTACTAGGAGAAAGCTTAAATATTCTCGTAGCTACTGTAGATAGTTTCATTAATACTCCATTAGTTGTCATTGCTACAGATTTAATATGGGTATCAAAGTGTTGCTTCTCATCAATATACATATCAAGATATTTAACAAAATTTGCTCTTTTGATGTTGATGTTATTAAGTTTGACTATAGGATTAGGATACCTTTTTAAACTTCCTTTAAAGAGCATAATAAACGACTTCTGCGGAGCTGAAGGGTATAAAGGTTTTAACGATAGCTACGAAAAACAAGAAAATCTGTAAAAAGTTTAAATATGTGGAGTTAAAAACCTATGTACTTAAAGATGCGTGTGAATTTTTAATCTCTGAAGGTATAGATGCTCACTGCACTGTAGATATGAATAAAGTACTATGAAGCATACGATATACTGAACTATTCAAGGATATTGTACCAATCACAAAGAAATAGTTCAACTGTGAAACCTCAAAAAGAGGGTACCTAATTGTACTCACCCTGTTTTACTGTATTTAACTTAGAAAAAAAAAGTGCGATGAAGTAAATTCTTAAGGCAAACTTCTTTAAAGGGTCTGGGAACAAAAGAGTATCGGATTGCAGTTAAACATGGCGCCTCTCAAGAAAACGAGTCAGATTTTGTTCTCTGTGCATGGCATAACGACGCTGTCCACGCCTCCGCGAGGGTGTGATACTCGCACATGCGCAGTGAGTCGCGACTTTGTTCACACCATAGTTTCGTTCCTAATCCACACCCTTGCCTGACCTCTTCCCCACCCTTCGGCACCGCCCCGCTCCTTACCTCCCAATTTACCCTCTGGCGCGCTTTACCTGCCTAATGGATTCTTAATGTCTAACAGGCGGTGCTTTGAATACTACTGAGCTGCGACGTCCTATCACAAGGAGAGTGTTGCGGAGTAATTTACATCTCCACACTAAACAAATGTCATATGATCAACAGAATATAAAGTTGTTTTAAGAAGAAAAGCTGATTCATGAAGTTTTTAAGAGGGATATAGTCTTAACCTGTTCGTTCTAAGTATCAAATCTGAACAAAACTTCCAAAATTCCTTATAAGGTAACTGTACCCCATATGGCCTGTTAGTGAATATGGCCTAGTAGCTATTTCTAAGATGCTAATCTGCTAGATGGCTGCTCATTCACGTTTGGTAAGCAATTTCAACTATCTCTGTGTTACACGCAGTATGCAGTGACTAACAGCCATTTCACAGTTGAGATTCGTTTGTTTGCCGCCCAAGTGTTATTTTATGCAGGTAAGCTTGTTGTGTTACTGATACATTAGAATTTTTCTACAAACGTGTTACCATGTCAACTACTTCATGTAAGTATCCTGTTTTAAATTACATAATAACTTTTATGAATGCAACAACCTTTGTGTAGCTATATGCGTGAAATGAGTTGCTTGTAATGTGGATCCAACATGACTATTAGGTCATACTCAGTATACATTTTAGCCATAGCAGGCCATATTGGGTATAGACTTTTACTGATAATTTTTTAATTTATTTTCTGTAGTAATGATTTCAAATCACGATAAGATACGCGGTTGATGGAGCCTAGTTGACCTAACAAAAGCCGTGGAAGCCATCAGTAAGACAAAAATGTTGGACTATCAAGCAGAAAAAGAATTTACTATTCTACGAAGAACTTTCCGTAGGTATGTCAAATTTGGATGTAAAATCAAAGCAAAATTTGGGCAAAAGTTTACTTTGTCTGAAGAACAAACTGGTGAACTCTGTGCACGTATAATGAGGTTGGCAGAAGTGGGATATCCAATAACAACTAACATTTTAAGATTATGTGTCTACAGATACTGCAAGAAAAATAATATTGCTGATAAATTTTCTGATGTTAAGCAGATTGCAAGCCGCAAGTGGGCAAGGAAACTTCTATAAGAAAATCTCAAACTCTTAACCCAGCTAGGATACAGAAGTTATACAAAGTAGTTGTTGGAGACCATTTTCAAAAGGTTAAAACTCTTCTTGAAGAAATTGGTATTTTTGGAAATCCTGAAGGACTTTTTAAGATTGAGTGAGAAAGGTTGCAGACTGAATTTACACAAAGAACCATGGGTACTCGCAAAAAAAAAATATGCACGCAGAGTACACATAATTGTCAAAGAACATAGTGAAAATGTAACTGTTGTCTCTTATGCAAGTGTAACAGGAGCAGCTATTCAAATAATCCTTAAAATCTTTGTCACATAGGGAATCTCAGTATATAATGAATGAATCCTGTAGTTCCTAAGTGGAGCATAGGGCCTTCTTAACCGCGCAAACCCTAGGCCTGCAGGCAATGGGTTGAGAATCAGAAGTGTCTCTATCAGAGATTCCAGAATGGGGGATTAGCCCATAGCCGCAGGTGAAAGTTCAGATATGGTGATAATAAACATAATGCATACTCTAAATCATATTTTCTTAGTTTCATTAGTCTGCATTATTTTAAATGTGCTACTAACAGAAATTAAATATGCCATATTGGGAATACAGTGCACTCAATATACCCAAAACTAATCTTTTTGTATATTTGTTTTTGTGGCTTTTGTAATCATTTTAGTTGTTCCACATCATATTACATGTCCAGTTTGATTAACGTTATATTGTAAGCAAACGCAATAATTTATTGCCACTCAAAAAAATGTAAAAAGTAATTATCCTTAGGGAGGCCATAAGTTTTTTTTTTTTTTTTTTTTTTTTTTTTTTTTTTTTTTTTTTTTTTTTTTGTAATTTACGTCCTCCAACGTCAAGTCATATCGGACGATGGATGAAATTGGTGAAATGATGCTCAAATGAGTCCGGGGTTCGTGGAGCTTAGAGTTACCCGACATTCGTCTATTAGGATACGGGAAAACTCCGAAAAAACCTTATCCAGGCAAATCGCCCTGACTGAGATTCGATCTCGGGACCTCTCGAACGTGAGGCAGAAATTCTACCACCACGCTACCGAGGCGGGCATTAGGCCATATGTGGTACAGTTACCTTAGTATAAGAACATTACCAATTAATAAAAAAATTAAAAACGATAAATGGGTAATTATTCAGTAATAGAAAACTATAACTCCAAATATATTTCTAAGGGAAAAGAAAGAAAAATATGGCAATACACCATGTCCCCTAAACTCATTTATTCTACAGTTTAAATAATTCGTTAAACACCTTTCATTTAGAAACAAACGGATTTGATTTGCGTTTTTATATGACATGCTTTTTTGTACCTATGCAGCTTAACTAATGTAGAACACGAAGATCTTAAAGGTGATGCATGATCTAGAAGTGTTTCTGACCTCTACTGGGATGATTAATAAAACCAGAGAAAGAGACACGCACAGAAAGAGAAAAAGGGAAGAGACCCTAGAATGGGTCACACAGAATCTGCATAACGCCTGCACAATTATACAAACAAGTGGTTTTTTGATGGATAGAGTCAACATGAAAAATTCAATGCCATGGCCGGGATTTGAACCACATGTTGACTCTATCCATCAAAATATCTTTGCCTATATACGGCTAGTGTGGAGAAATGATTAATTTCCATCAATTAACTAAAAAAAAAAGTGTTTTTTTTTTCTTCAATTTACGTCCTCCAACGTTAAGTCATATCGGACGGTGAATGAATTGGGTGAAATGATGCTCCAATGAGTCCAGGGTCCATGGAGCTTACAGTTAACCGACGTTTGTCTTGAAGGATAAGGGGTAACCCCGGAAAACCTTACCCAGGTAGCTCACCCTGATCGAGATTCGAACTCGATATATATGAAAGGAGGGGAGGAAGAAAGTTCATCTGTTACAAGTTGCATTAATTTCCTAATTCATCACATAAATTCACAATTTCCAGTCATTAAAAAGTGCTCCTTCTTTGCTCTTTACGTAAATCAAAATAAGTATAAATAGAATTTGAGGACTTAAATTACATGCAAGATGAGAATACATATCTGTGTGCATCCATATGTATCGTTTCCATTACTAATGAGCTACTATAAGAAAAACGAAAAAAAAAAAAAAAAAAAAAATTTACACATTTTTGTAGGGTGGGTAAAACTTCAACTTCAAAACAGCAGCAAATACTTTGTAAACGACTAATATCATAAAAATAAGACAAGCGAGGGAGAAAGAGGGGGGATATTCGTAAGTTCTCTATTTTATTCCTTTCTTGTTTTATTATATCGATAATGAATGGTTTTAAATGTGAATTATATAGTGTTCAAAATCTTGCATACATGTGACACTTTTGTGACAAAAGGAGCATTAAATATTTGGTGTTTCTGCGCGAAGAATTTATGGTTTTGGAGAATATTCAGAAAATATTTTCCATGTACTCTGAAAAAAAAAAATCCCGGTTTTGCATTCTGTGTTAGACAATTATGTGTTTGGACTATTAATCCAACCAAGGAATATAAAGCACAAGTACTAAGGGTAGGGCAAGAGATAAGGTTAAAACTATATTATTGTTTTCACACACAACTTTATATATAAAAAGCTCTTAGTTCTAACCCTCCTATGGTGTCTTCCTCACACCATAACCTTCCCATTTTTCAAAACACTTTTCTTTTATTCATAAGGCCTCTTATCGTAATGACTTTTCCTGCGAAACTGCCATATAGCACTTGGAATTTAACAAATAGTTGCATTTTTCTACTCACTTTCTCAACTAACATTGTTACAAAAGCGTAGGTATTGTGTCTGAAGTTTGTTAATCCAGATAAACTTGGAATTAACATTTATATACTTAATTTGTGGATGCAAATTCATTTCGATGTTTGCTTAATAAATATTGGACTTATATAGGTACTAATTTTAGTATTTAACATATTTCTCATTTTCATTTACGGTTCACACACACGCACGCACACACACACACACACACACACACACACACACACACACACACACACACACAAAGGGAGCACTATTTATAGGTAGATACGACTTTTTTTCCGGGAGACTTAAAATTTCTATTTCCTGTGTATTAAATTGTTGGGTGGAATACGATGCTTGCTCTACTTTTTGTGAATAATTTAGTTAGTTTGGGGTTAACGTGTTTCCTTTGATTCCAGTCGACCACGTGCTCTAACCGTGGTCGTTTATTCCTCTCTGGGAAAGTATAATACAAGCATGGAAACGGTTTTCTAGTTATACCTACAGAAATTTACTATACGTAAATCTGATTTGTATTTCATTAACCTAAAGATACTTACGGACTATAAAGTCAAAATATATTTTAATGTTTTACATTACAAATACTTGTACATATATGATGATGACGATGATGATGATGATGATGATGATGATGATGATGATGATGATAGTTGGCGCTACAGGCCATGTAGGCCCTTGGCCTCCCTAACTACCCTCTTCCATTGTACTCGGTCCTCTGCTTTTCTTCACCAACCTTTAACCCCCAACTTTCTCAAGTCTTCTACATCATCTACCCATCTTTTCCTGGGTCTTCCTCTTCTCCTTCTGCCATCCAGCTTTCCTATGAATATCTTCTTAACTACACTGGTTTCCGGCATTCTCTGCACATGGCCAATCCACCTTATTCTTCCTTGTTTAATTTTCACTGCTATATTTGGTTGTCCAAATAGGCACTGTAACTCCAAGTTAGACCGCATTCTCCATCCGTCCAAGTTCTTTATCACTCCAAATATATTTCTGAGGACCTTCTTTTCTCACCGTATTAACCATTGTTCTTCTCTGGTTTTCAACACACAACTTTCTGAACCATACATTATTATTGGTCTCAGTACAGTTGTATATATTTTAATTTTAGTATTCCTACTGACGTTCCTTGATTTAAACATATTCGGCAAGGCATAGAAACATCTGTTACCACTTGCTATTCTTTCTTGAATTTCCACTGATGTTTTATTATCTACTGCTACTATAGATCCCAGGTATTTAAATTTTTCCACTCTTTGGTATTCTTTCTCGTGTAATATAACTATAGGTTCTCTTCTTCTTGCATCCCCATAACCTCCCAACTTCATATATTTTGTTTTACTAACGTTCACTACGTATTTATATAATACAGGATAAAAAGCGTCACAGATGTTTCTTCATTTTGAAATTTGAAGTTTTGGGACTTCGTTTTCAGCACAATTACTTTTTCAAAATGTTCCATATGATGCAGTTTCCTTAGAGTTCTTCTCTAATTTGTTATGTAGATTTCGAAAGCATAAGCAAGTAAATATATTTCTCTTTCTAGCAGTTTTTTGAGTTATCACTTTTTAAAGTAGCATAAAATGTTTAAAATAACTAGTAATTTCAAATTACAGAAATTAAAAAATATTTTCTTTTGAACTACGGATAGTAAAACAAAATTGTGTGAGGATTTGTGTGTAATAATCAATGCATATTGCAGGTATTTTATTTTAAATGTTGTTTTTAAAATTGCATTGTGTACAGCATTTAGCATAGGATATTAAGAACTTAACAAATATAAACTGAAAATTTTATTAAAATTAAATATAAAATCATTTAAGACAATATTTAAAATACATTTTCATTTGAACTGGATGAAAAATTCATAAAATTCATCTTTAGTACCTACAGAATCCGCTTAAGGGTTTCCTCTCCTCCACTTTATCACTTCCTTCCTGGCACTGTTAGCTACAATAGACTTACGTAGTCATAGTCCTTCTCCATGGGGTATTCTAAACTGTAGATAAACAGAGAGAATAAAAATGCCTAAGAATTGTCAAATGCGTGACATCTGAGTCAGAGATAATGACATTGCATTATTCGTCGCTTTCATTAAATCATCTGCTTTGATACAACGTTTCTGTGTAATAATAACACCTCATTCATCCCTTCCTCAGACCAGTAATTGAGACATACGATGTGGTGACAACGCCAGCATTTGTATTAAGTCTTAACTACATAATGAGAGGGAGCTATAAATTGTGCTATAATCTTTTTACTCCTTTCTGCCGGAGACAGAAAAAGAGGGGAATAAACTCTTAAAACTCTGCTTTGACCTGATTAGCGAGCCACTTAAGTTACTTTGAAGAAATTTTTGACTGTTAAGGAAGCAATTTTCTCTCTTTACTACTGCATAAGAAGTTGTCAGAAATATTAAAAGCAATTTTCGCTTGTTAGATGCAAAGAATATGACATACAAATGTATGCAAATTGGGCTACTGTGACAGGTCACCTGCACCATGCAGGACACTTCTAATCGTAGAACATGGGGTTTCCCCATACTTAGATGAATATCATGAATATTTGGAAACTTACTTTCACCTGAAGTTTCTCTGGTAGTTGTAACTTACTAATTATAATCACAAAGTAATATATTTCGCACAGCACAAATTCCTCTATCCTTTTCTACTACAAGTAATGCAGCTATATTTTTATAATGTTGGCCTAAATATTCATTTGATTTAAATTACTTATTCACATAAAGTGTGAAACGTAACAAACTATCTTTCATTTCTGCACTGCCGATTTTGCATCATTGAAAACCAGCTCTTTCCTAAAAGCTTATTGAAATTCGAATTTTAGTTAGCATTCCAAAATGATCAAAGGTTAATTAACTTTGCCCCGTATTTATTAAATGTCACGTGACTATTCGCCTCTCATTTGCTGCTTGCGGAATAATTTGTTCAGCAGTATAAAATATTTTCTAATTTGATATTATCGTTCTACTTAAATACATTGAACGATAATTACGGAATTTAAATGCACTTTGCATTGTTTCGTTTAAACTTGCCTTTCAGAATAACAAATGCACATGTATCTAACAAGGCAGAAAATTTATAACCGTTTATTTCCTATCCCTGCATTGCACATGGCTTGTTTGACATCATAGGGTACATTAGCCATTCATGACAAGAGGGAAACAAATGCAATGCAAAAGGTTACGAGGCAAGGTAATAAGGAACAGAGTTTATAAGACAATCTGGAAGGTTAACTGCATACTTTCACATTAGATTATTGGTTCCCTATCGTTCATTGTTAGGTAGTTTCTGCAAACTTTTCTTAGTAAAGCTTATTTTTCTGACCAATATATTTCATCCAGATAAACATTTATAGAAATGCTTTCATTACATGTGGCTATAGAGAAAATGGGGGAGAGAAAACCGAATAAGCAGACAAGATGTTTAAAAGTGTTTCGCTAAATGCTGGTTTTAAAGTTCCATACTACTTCTATTACTTCGTGAGAAATGATGAGTAATGACAGTACTTAATTAATATTGAAAATTCAAATAAAAAAAATCTTGAATATGCCTGATGTCACAAAAGGTTCTTATGGTAGTTGAATTGTGAGTTTTGAGGACATCTGCATTTTTGTACTAACTTTATATGCATCTCTTATACCTAAAGGATCTCTTACAAAGTTGTATAAAATCCTTCCCGGATAAAAGGACTCCGTGGTCTATATCAACTCATAAAATTTAAAAAATATATGAATGCTGATATTTATCCAGCAAATGTTTTAAATATTTTGTATTATAATCGAAACAATAGTTATTTTGATAAAGTAAAAAATATAGAATTTTTTCCACTGTAGCTTGGGTTGAGCGGTTCTGTGATCTTAGGAAACTAAATTTAAATTTCAGGTTAATTATATATCCAACATTTGGTTTAGATTAATGCTATTCAAAGCACATACTTCTGGTAAAATCTCGATATCCAATTTATGGTAATATAAAATAAATACAATAATTCTCTCTCTCTCTCTCTCTCTCTCTCTCTCTCTCTCTCTCTCTCTCTCTCTCTCTCTCTCTCTCTCTCTCTCACTCACTCTCTTGGTTACGAGTAGAGAAAACCAATAAAATATTAAAGCGAACCTTTTTTGACGCAGATATCTTAGAACTTTATGGGAATTGCCAAAGGAGTGACTGCAAATTATCCCTATTTACTATCTAGAAGTAACCAGATATGATAGTATTTCTAAAGATGCTGGAACTATTCAGAGCTCTATAATTATTAGTGAGTTTATAACTCATGATATAAATCTCTTCTCTTTGGAATTTAGCAGTCTAACCAGCAATGAAAATATTTTCATTAGGACATTGAGGATGAATGAAACATAGTTTTGTCTAAATTGTTGTATAACTTCTCATTACTTATTACCTACCCATACATGAGACATAAACATTTAAATTTCACAGATATAGTGATAAAAGTATCAAACTTATCAACGACATATTAAGATCTTGATACATGTTTTGCCTTAATATTCAAAGAGGTTGGGGTATTTATTTCCAGAACGTTTTACATAACTTTACTAAGATGATTTAATATAGTTGAATGATCATTAATTAATGTCAATATTTTGTGTTTTAAGGGCAGGCGACATATAGGTATTCAGGTCGTACCCCAGAGCCCATTTTTCAAAAGCTTCTGTTCCACAAAAAGAGCGCACACTGCTCCCTGAAGACGACCACACAAACAACCCTGGTGCACGAACTACCCTCGGGAGCGTGTTACGCAAGCACGACTCCGAGATGATCGATTGGCAAGGAAAAAGCAAGCTACTTGATTGACGTCAATAATTTCCCTCCACTATGCTTCTTTTCCCTGATAGCAACAGAGGGAACACGCTTCTCTGATCAATACACTGCTAGATCCAACATTAATGAGTGACCAGACTCCAGCAGTACCTACCTACGCATTCACGGTAATGGGGGAGAAAATTATTTGATCAGAAATCAAGCCCTGATGCAACAATAGTCCTGTACATCACAGGTACATCAAAGTAAAATTAGATAACGAAATAGGCAAGGGAAGCCCTAAGATTTCTGAAGAATAAAAAGAGTAAGGGGTAGGAAACATTAAGGGGAACACGTCTACCATTGCGACCTACACACAGACATATTATGGCTAACAACCCCAAGTAGAAAGGGATGAAGTACGAGAACTGCGGGGGGTCACAGGATCCCAGCCATGCAGACCACAGAAACGTATGGAAGTCACTAATAAGAGAACGCCTTTTTTTTAATTCCAGCAGAAGGAACCGTTGTGCAGCCACCAGACTCTGGGTCCAGTGTCGACAAATCTCCCTTCCACAGGACTACACTATGTTACTCGATGCCCGCAACAGCATTTAATGCGCAAGCATCCGCGCCATGTGTACGATATCGCCATACACCACGAGTCTAAAATTGCCTATCTAAAGGGTAAGGAAATGAAATGAGGAAAATGATGAAAGTAGACACCACAGCATTCGGCTAAGTGACAATGGGAAACCACGAAGAAAGCCTGGTTTACCGCAGCACCAACTCACTCGGTGTTTTGACGTTACAATTACAAGTAATTTATTTCTATGGAAATATGATTAAATGAAACTGTAAGAGAATACAAATATATACGAAGTACTTTTCAAGAGATAAGAAAGTAGCTAGAGAAGTAAAGAAATACATCTAAATTAACTATCTAAAGCACATCTTAAAAAATTTCACGTTCAGCTAGAGTGCAAGGTGATTAGCCATATTGAAAATGCTTGTTTTATTATTCCCTGATGTTATGTTTTTATTAACATTGGTACAAATATGAATTTTTCTCTAAATATTGATACAGAAGTTATGGGTCAGTTAAATAAATTAAAACTTATAATAAAATTAAATATTAACATTTTGTACACTTGTGTAAAATGTTAGGTTCGGCAGTTAATTATGATAAGAGTTTGGTTTGGAGTAAGATGTCATGTAAGGTAATTAGCGAGGTCTGGTTTCGGAGAAATAGGTAAGTTACATTAGAGAGGGAAAAGTTACTATCCAAAGCTGCCGGATTAGGTATGGCACGCAAACTTGGAATTTCTGTAATGTGTAAGAGTACTTCTTAGAAATTTATTGAGTGACTTTGGATGGAGAGCAGAAAACTTCAGTAATGTAGAAATTAAGTGGCAACATCATATTAGAAGCTAATAGTGGAAGTCTTAGTGTCATTAGCAGAATATTGGTAGCTGAGTAGAACACATCTGGGCAGAATATTGGACGCTTCTGGACTGGTCACCGGTGGAACAAGACGTAGCTGAATGAGGCGACATTCTTGCCTCAATAACAGAATCACGTATTATTGAGATTCAAGTACGTTAACTCTGGATATTTATATACCTATAGATTAGTTTCTATCGGTCGACAACTTCTCGATTTATGTGAATACTTAAAAAGTTATTAAACGTTTCAAACTTAGATTCTGGTGTCATCTTTAATTCTATTGCATGCCCACGCATACCCTGAGATATAACTCTGCTCGAGATTAAGACAACACAACACGCTGTAAATCAGTGAAACATTGTAGGACAACAGAATATTCCACTTTAGTAGGCTGTAGAAGCCTCTGTTACTTCTAGTTAATTTTGTATAATTGGAAATATTTTATAGACAGAGATTAACTTACAGGAGTTAACATCTAGTAATACTTACCTACACAGCTCATACTAAACACAGGTCCTTCATACTAAACGTCCTTCAACGTTAAGTCATATCGTTAAGTCATACCCTTTGACGGAACTCCTTGCTCTACCCTGAGGATAAATTGATAAACCTTGAGTAAGAAAATCATTTGCTATAACATTGAAGTCAACAAATGACAGATTTACCTAATGTTAGCCATGTTTTTTTTTTTTTCTGAATTCAGTTAATGTAAGCTAATGTGATAACGTTTACCATATTTAATAATTTTTAAATATTTAAGTTAATTCTATTAGTAAAGTCATGGAGATTTATAACATACCTATAATACCTACACTTCCTTTTCATAAACTTAGAGAACATAAAATTTGCGTGCTTACATTAATAAATGACAGATGACAGTATCGGAATATTAGCCTTTTAGAAAACTAATTAAGCAGCCAGTTGCCAGGGTGCTGCGTCCCCTATCTTTCTCCACAACGGGCGTAGTGAATGGCATGCAATACAGGAGGGTGGGCTGTGGTTAGTGCTCCGAGTCCTTTCGGCGGTGAATGCGGTCTTCACAATTACCTTTACATGCAGTACCTTCTCAATTGGCTCCCCAGAGATCTCATGAAGCTGAAAACACCGCTGACCAAATCTCAGGGAGAACTTCCCCGAACCGGTACCAAAAACGTGCCTCAGTCTCTCACCTGGTCATCAGCTCTGGCATCACCACGTTAAGTTTAGCTTCTTAGAGGGTTCTTGTTCTTTTGGTGTGACTTGCGTTAAGTGGAACTATGTTACAAATTAATTAAGAAGAAACTTACACATTACCAAGTTTGAACATTGAGTTGATAATGTCAAACAAAGAGATAAAAATAGTTGTCCAACAATTGCAAGAAGCTATACGAATTTTTAAACTTCTCCAGTAGCACAGGCGACTTGTTTAAAATACTTGGGAAGTAATATAATAAAAATCCCTAGGGCGGCTCCCCTATGCAGAGGGTACCATTTTCCCTCGATCGCTGCGACCTGCAGAGGGGATAAAAGTATTGATAATTCTAATGACCTAGATATTAACATTTTTCTTTCATTTTATCCTGTATCATCTTAAAGGACTAAGGCCTCCTACCTGCTGGTTACACACACACACACACACACACACACACACACACACACACACACACACATATATATATATATAAGGTAATCCAGGATAAAATAAAGTAGAATGTTGAAAGCTACCTTTTCATATATAACTTAGTAACCTTCAACTGTTGTGTTGGAGAATAGAACGAACATTAAATACAAAACACTTGATAGATATTCAATGGACAATGTTTTTACGACGAAACAGATCAATGAAAAGCATAGGGAATGAAATGTAGAAACCCACAGGCCTTTACAGGCCCAGAAAAAGTTTTCTACAAAGTGAAGATAAATTATTATGGGAAATGGGATACCCGATGTACATAATAAGTTTATATGAAGATAGAAAATTAATAATAGAAATACATGAAAAGTTAACAAAACATATTAGAACAAATATGGTTTAAAACATGGTTTAGTCCTTTCACAATATCTTTTAACATATATTTGGACGGTATTGTAGATAATAATGAGGTCCCGAGTTCGAATCTCGGTCAGAGTGAGTTAGCTGGATAAGGCTTTTTCCGGGGTTTTCCCTTATCCTTACAAACGAATGTCGGGTAGCTCTAAGCTCCATGGACCCTGGATACATTTGAGCATCATTTCATCCATTTCATTCACCGTCCGATATGACTTAACGTTGGAGGACGTAAAATTACAACAACAACAAAATAAGGATTAAAAATTGGACGAAACAAAACACAGAATATATTACGCTATACAGACGATACTGTATTGATTTTTGACAGAGAGAACAGGCTACAAAATGGCTTATCAATTAAATATAAGAAATATAACATGATAATTTGAAAATAAAAAACTAAAGTAATGGTATTGCATGGAAGGTACCCAGTAAGGCTTTTCTACATGTAAGAAGACGAAATAAATAAGAGAATGTAGAAATCTCAATATAATTGTAGAACAATCACACGAACACCGAGGAACAAAGTTAGAAAAGATACGCAGCTGTGATTTTATTCAACAATGGCACTACGAGTGGCAATGTATAAAAGTGAGCCCTGGGTACTACAAGAAAAGAAGGAAGCAAAACTCAAGCAGCGGAAGTGTAGCACTTCCTCAACAAATACTTAGAAGAAAAATAGGAATAATTGCATAGAGCATCTGCAAAGAATATTAGAGGATAGGATACAAACATGGCATTGATGTATACACCTAGAGGAAGAAGGTTGTTAGAAGACCCAGAAAGCGCTGGGCTAAGCAGATGGGAAATCGGAACAGGCAAAGCCTTAATACGTGAGAGGTGATGATTAATTGGAAAACAACAGTTGAAACAATTTTTAAATTGATAAAACAGTAGTTGTGCTTACATTTCTTAATGGATTTAGATGCTGGACTTCAACAAAAATACAATCAATAAAGAAGTAAGCAATTTATAAAGGCTATAGTTATCTCTATTAATAAACTGTTCTCAGAAATATTTCAAAAATGAATTATCTTTAAATTAAACAATAACTATAAGGGTATATTAATCTCATAAAAACTTCAGCATACCTTGTGTTTTATCGGGGAAGCTGTGGGTCAGTTGGATAATTTCATACACCGGTATGCTGTCATGACAGCTCAGTTGGTTAGAACAATGGCACGGAAAACTGAAGATCGCTGGTTCAAATATGGGTCATAGCAGTGATCTATTCAATCTGATTCAACCTTTCTGATAGTAACGTTTCTGATAGTAACGTAACTACTTTCTTAATCTAAATGCGTCTGGCAGCAAAAGAAATAACTCCAGTTGTGCTATCATTATTACCTTAGAATTTAGTAAAACCAAACTCGTCTCATTTTTGTACATCAATTTTTGTTTTATTTACTACGTAGTTACATTGAGTAGAAGTATTGTATAAAAATCCAATGCTTGTATTTAACCGGAAATGTATACTTTAGGAGTATCTGAATCCAAAAATAAGCCTTTCTTGAAAACAAAAGACTGTGCATGTGAGGCGGGAGGTGTTAATTGCCCAAAAAGTTGGTTAAATACCAATCTTCCAATGGTGTGACAAAGATTTTCAAGAAATTCTCCCCATCCTAATAATAGACAACCTTTTATTTGAAGCATCTTTAAAAATATTGGTATTTCTTAGAAACAGCTCTCACGATTTTGATTAAAATACCACATATTTAAGATACACATTTTTATAACAACTGAAATGTATACTTTAAATGTTTGATAGTTTTTCGTCATAAGTCTTCTTCATTCTGGATGACTTTATGCATAACTTCTGGAAGCCGTAAGCCATGGGCAGAACTTTACTCTCAAATACCTATGTATATCTTGTTAAAACACACCATATGAATCAAGTAATGATTTCTGTATGAATTTTCGAATGCTTATATTCTTTCTCAAGCACTAATAACGTTATTTTATCTCTTGACCATAGACATTATTGTGCTACTCGAATGATTACCTTGGCTTTATCTTTGTTAATATAAACCTCTCAGATGACACAACGATTACTCCACTTGGAAGTAACATCTATCTGTCATTTATTATTTCTTCGCAGCACAGATCCGAGAAACGCGGAAGTTCCCCTCTCACTCTTTCGAGAATAATCAGCATGTTATCCGAGAGGTTTTTATTAAGAAAGATAAAGCCATGCTGAACTTTTGAGCAGCAGGACAATACAAAGAAAACCTAATTTAGAGGTCATCACACAACAACGAGCTCTTTAAAGATTTAACTATCACTCACTCTTCTATTGTCTATAAAAGTAAATCATGAAACCATTTTTACAAACGTTTATTTCGATGAAAATGAAACAGATAGAAGGATACGCCTTTTAAGAATATTTTATGCAGAAGAGCAAGTAGAAAAAAGATATGTGAGTGCACACAAAAATATATTCATATTAAGTATAATCTGTTTTCATTGTTTCTAAAATAATATTAATTTATGCTATTTGCCAGTCTCTAATTAACTGGCGATAGCTGACATACCATCAGTGGGTTCGTCTGGGTAACGTAGATGGTAGGTTGTCTGCCTCACGTTCGAAAGGTCCCAAGTTCGAATCTTGGTCAGGGTTAGTTAACTGGATAACGTTTCTTCCAGAGTTATCCCTTATCCTGAAAGATGGATGTCATGTAACTAATGAAAGAGTTAAAATCCCTTATTAATCTCTAAAAGCAACTTTTTAAACCTAAATAAAAATGTAAATACAAAGGTAAGGATCTCTTTCGCATTTCATTCATAGTCCGATGTGACTTAACGTTGGTGAACTTAAATTAAAAAGAAAAAAAAAACTACTATCAGTGTAATGGGTATAGATTATATTTTGGGAACTCCTGCCCTAAGATGACAAAGAACAAGAGTGCAAACAGTTCCGTGATGAAGGGACAGTTTGGAGATTCTCTTGAGCACCAAACGATTTAAACAATAAATCCCTGAAAATGAAGGAGAAACAAATTCATTGGAGTAACTGGAGGACCGCACACGCTTTACCTAGAGCCGATAAATGCTAAATAGCGCCCTAAGTAATCACGTTGAGTGAGTGCTGGATCACCCTGTTTGTACGTATATTTAAATCCAGTTGTCGCCTCATTTCCTCACCCCCATGTGGCAGACATGCTTAAGACTTCCGCAACACGCTTCACTTATTTCCTCTCCCGCGGCGCACAAAGACGGCGCTGCTGGTGGCGTCTGCAGCATCCGGCGCCTCCAACGACACACAGATAAGCTCGGAGGGGAATTAGTAAAAACCGCCGCCCGCGTCTGTTTTTATTTATTTATTTTTTGTCTTTTGTGCGCCTTCTCTATATTACAACATTTTTTGCATTGTATAATAAGGGGAAGAGTGGCGCCAGAGATGGGAGTGACGCCGAGTTTCTCGTCTCCGGCAGGGTGGAGGGAGAGAACACTATGTAAATGAATTAAATTCCGGCAATGGTGGTACCCTTTCCCTCGGCTTTAAGAGACACGAGTTTTCCTGCGGCTTTTTTGGAGAGCCGTCAAAAGAGAATAGATAGGGAGGACAGGTAGGTAGAAGGGATGTATCTCTGCAGTCAATCGGCTAATGATCTCGTTCTGGGTGCTTTGTGGGCGGGCCACAAGAAAAGATCCCTCTGCTTCCAGACAAACAACATCTTTCAGACCATATCCGGCAAATGTTAAAATACAAGTAACAATCTAATTCATATTCTTGATTTAAAAATCTGATGAGAAATCATATGACTATCTTATACAATTTTTTTCTAACGAACCGTAAAGATTTCTCTATATTCTTCATGCTAATTGAGATAAACATTTGCTTAAATTCTCTTATTCCTAATGTTTCTTTAGATGCAAGGAAACACAGGTAAATAGCCTTTAAGCGGTGTTCAACAAATCTTTTAAAAATCGTTGCTGTTTAATGGCTTAAAAATTCTTCTCTTCGCACGAGCAAAAGAAAAAATAAATGACCACTAACCATTTGAGAAAGCACAACATTGCTATAACGAGAAATAATTCACTCCACAAAAAAACGCGCTTGAAGTAAACTGTGTATTTTAAGGAAATTTACTTTGCACGTATTATTATATTTTCTACCCCTTACGGTTTACCAATAAGTCAAACGGAATGAAGGCCTTCGGAGGACTTACTAGAAAATTTGTATGTAGTTAATGCTCAGGTATTTAGCAACAAAGCCATTCTCCTTGTCTCCCAATATTTTGAGGTCAGTCTGGATAGTTTTTATGTGGTATACAATTAGATAGATGTTCTATATTCATTTCCTCTTCCTTGTTGCCTAACAGAAAATCTGGAGATGATAACAATCCAGGTGCAGATGTTTGCTGAGACAGTGATGTCTAGTGGTAAGTCTAAACCTGCCAACAGCTATTTTTCAAGGTATTTCTGGAATTAACTTTAAGTTTTTTAGGAATTTTTCTTTAAACAAAACTTAAGAGTAAGGTATTGGAGTATTGGAGGCTGAAGGAATCCTTTCGTCTTTACTTACCCTCATCCCTTTTACTTCATACCTATATATGTTTACATGTTCTGTACCTGCCATGGGTTTATAATTCACTCACATTAGCTAATGTGGGAAAAAGCCGATGGTTAAGAAATTAAACCTACCGACTAGGTTCGAGGGACCCAATGTCCCACGGCAGAAGCTTTCCTTTATGCTTAGTTAATGTTGAGAAAGGATGTGGCAATCGCCATATAATAAAAAATAGTGTCCTTAATTGAAATGATAGCTGCTTGCTCAAATGAAATTACCAGAAAATTTAAGACATATGTACGTTTCACTTGTCATGATAATATCTTGAACGTATATTTTAATCAAAATCGTTGTATATTTTATTATAAACTCAAAAATTTCGAAAAATGTTCCGTGTAAATAGTAGCTTGGGATGGGAGAATCTTCTTAAAAATCTTCTTCTCGCAACTTTGGAAGATGTTAAACTTAAATACTAAATTTGGTATTTAGTTTACTTTTCCTTTATGAGTTATTTCATACCATACACACAAAGACCTTTTTAGAGGTCCAGGGTTCTTAAAGCGACTAATTGTACTGAAATCGTGGTATAAAATTTATGGATGGAATGTATGCTTCGCCATTAAGTAGTAGATACAGATGAAAATCTGCTTCATATTTCGTAAAACTATGCCAAATGCAACAAATGACTTGTAACAGTTGAATGCCTGCGAAAAATGGGGTAATGGTATAATTGTTATTTAGAAAAGCACCGAACTAAGGGACCCATGTTAGGACCAAGCCATCGTGTAAGTTTTTGCAGTATAAAACACTTATTTGGTTTTCTACACTAATATACAATTTGGTATATATGTTTGTGAATATGTTCCTTTGAGCCTTCTACCCTTTGCATCGATTTCGATAAAATTTGATAGAGATAAATCTGTCGCAGATGGCAAAAATTACTAGCTTAGGAAATTTCATTCCATTTAAAACAATTTACGCAATGCACTTTAAAGCTCGCATGATCATGTATATCTTTGTCAGCAACAATCGTAATAGCCCATACATTGTTACCGTCTGTGTTATCTGTGTTTTGTCTCAGAAAGCAACAAATGAACAGCGAGTTCATATAATATTTGTGAAACTTATCTATGACTTAGATCATTGATTAATAACACAATTAAATTCGGACTTTTCTTTGTTGGGACTTTCTTATGTTTTATTAGTAGTTTTCTGTACTTTATTACTGAGAATGGACGAGGTTATACTAATATAATTTGTGCTTCTGTAATTTCATTCCCAATGAGATTTGCTCCATAAATAACGACGAAGAAGCCCGAATGTAACAACGTGGAAGTCACTCAGCTGCATTAATTAGAAAACATTTCAAACTGTGGTATTTGTGCTCTTGCTTTTTTTTTTTTTTTTTTTTTTTTTTTAATATTACTGTTATTATTTCTGCTGTGTCATTGTAGATCCTGAGAGGTTGAATTAAATATTTAAGTGTGTTGTGTAATCTTTTTAAATACCTCCAAAAAACCCAAACCAATTGTGCGAGTGCAGCTTAAGGCTAAATGTGTCAAACCATGGCTAACACAGGATACTTTAGTTGATGAAATAATGGTATAGGTATATTGGTGTGTTGTTGACTAACACACATAAAGATACACCGTTCATTACAAAATATTGTTCTTTATTTTTTAATATTATTAGATATATTATTTGTACCACTTTTTATTATTTTTATTCCATCAAATATTTCTCCTGTTGTCACATGTAATAATGTTAAGCATTACCTTGTTTCTGCTATTAAATAACTGATGACAAATGAAACCTTAAAGGCAGTGAACTAATTTGTTTACAGAATCCCTCCCGAAAAAATTGGAAAATGATTTGAAGGTTAAACAGCATTAAATTTATTACTGCCATTAATAGTATATTTTGTCATTTTTGTTTAATTACAAATTTCAAATAATCAAGAAAAATCTCCAAACACGAATGCATATCTTGAACGACCGTCATTTTTCGTAGCTCAAATAATGTGCGTGATTATCTGTTTAAAAGCCAGGTTTAGATTTCCAAAGAGAATAGCGTGCATGCAGAGTTCATTTCTGAAACAGTATGTCCTCCAAATAACACGAATTATCGTTCCTATAATGGAAAGTTTTGGTTCCAATAGAATATTTCAGAAAAACAAATCTGGCGTAACAAGATTTAGTAAGTAATTTTAACACATAACCTGTAGAAGTATCTTAGAAAAAGGCACAGGTACAGGTGCCGTTAAAAAATTTGTAACATGCAACTCCTAATGACTGCCAAGGTATTATCTATTATCTAAAATCTATTAACTCCAGACATTAACCAAAACGTCAACTACGAAACTGTGTCTGTATCTCACCACCGATTTATTTATTTATACAAAAAATCCAAATTTTGATGGGTTCTAATTGACTTTCTTTGTAAGAGGAAATGTATAAATATTACAAAATATAAAAAGATATTAACTTATTAAATTAGTTGATTGAAGCGCTTCCCTACTCGTAGAGTTGCTTACTCCCTTTGCATTGCTTAATGTCGTGCTGCTTTGGTGGAGATAAATGCGGAAATCAAATGCCGATAGCAAATAAATTAACATGTGCTGGGGACGTGATAAAAACAGACAATTGTTAAGGAGGGATAAGCAACGTTTTTGCTTAAAAGAAGTATTTTCTTATGGTTTTATTGGTAAAAAGTAGTAGACGTGAGATTATCATAAAACTGCCTTCGTACCATTCACAATATCCCGACATGCTGCAATATTCTTACCCGTGTTATGAATGTGATGGAAACAGTAAGGAAATACCTAATAAAAGAAACTTTGCTGAATATATCTTTTATGTACATACTGCAATTTTCTATCTTATATTAATATCTTTGTACATACAGGTACTTAACTCGTTTACTGTTTCGTCATGAGGGATACATTCTAATGATTTCCGTTAGCTATGATATTTAAAATGTAATGATCAGTTAACTTTTGACATCGTATAAAGAAAGCAATGTTTAGTTGGCAGTAAAACTATTTATTGAAAAATAATATTTAGTGTTATTTTAGTAAACATTATACTGATTTTGGTCCATAAATTTGTATTTATTTTTGCTGTAAATAACGTAACGAAACTTATTCTAATGGATACATCGCCATAAATGGTTGAAAAAATTACAACCAGTCATGTAGCGCTGTGAAATCAACATACCCATTTCTTTATAAATACACTAAAAATATAGCGAATATTATGGAGGTATTTCAGCGTCGTTCCAAGATACATGGTTGCGAATTTTGAGATGTAGTGTGACTGTACGAGGGCTGTTCAATAAAGAATGATCAATTGTTTTTTACGGTCATAATTTTTGGTACTAAAATTCAACCTTATTATATTCTGTTAGCTTAATGTGAAACAAACACGCCGTAGTAGTTTCATTGTTGATAATCCTGGTTCCCGCCTGTGAGAACCAGGAAACTTCAGACATGTTCAGTATCACCTACCGCTGCAATGGAGGTAAAATGCAGTTAAAGTTGATGTTAGAGGAAGATCCAGAGTTTTTTTTTTCAAACGTAATCACTGCTGATGAAACTTGTCTACAACATTTTGATCCTGAGAGCAAACAGTAAAGCTCATTGTGGAAATCTCTTTATCACCAACCCCCAGAAAAGCAAAAGTAGTTGCTTCTGTTGGGAAAGTTATGGTCATCTCATTCTTTGATATTCATGGAATGGTTTATCAGCATGTATCAGTAACCGGACAATGCTACAGGGATGTCCTGAAAACATTGCAAGTCCATATCAGGCGCAAAAGACCCCATTTCCATGAAGCAGACTGGATGCTGCACCACGATAATGCGCGGCTGCATATTGTCAATGTTGTTGCTGAATATCTTGCAAAAATCGACGTGAAATGCATCCCTCACCCTCCTTATAGTCCGGATTTGGCCCCATGTAACTTTTTTCTATTCCATATCTTGAAGAAACGCCTTCGTGGGAGGCATTATCCATCATCAGAAGCAGTAGTGAAGGCTGCGGAGGCGATTTTGAAGGATCTCTCAAAAATGGTTTCCAGCATGTCTTTGAAGACTGGCAGAAACACTGGGACAAGTGCATCACATTCAGTGGAGACTGTTTTGAGAAGGACCATCAAAATTATGGGGATGAGTAAAGTTACGTTGTCAAAAAAAGAAAATGTGATCATTCTTTATTGAGCAGCCCTCGTATTTTACTTTTTGAAGATGAAGACACAAATTACTGCCAATTAAATGAGGTGCGTTATCTAAGGTTTGTTTCAAATAAGCTTGTATTTCTTAAAGCTCACGTGAACTATTCACTTCTTACTGGCTGCTGTCCTGGTATAGACTATTGTACAGAAAAAATGAGTTCGTTGTTTTGCATGTTAAATCTTCATATGTTCGAAGAGAATCATCAAATTTATATTTTCATAACCATATGAATTAAATGTATTATGCAACAAGGTAATTTATCTGGAATGCATATTAATTCTTAAATGAAATAAAGCAGAGGATCATTTGCTTCGACCCTGGCTCTCGGGATAACCGACGATAACAGGTGCGTTTATCGGTATTGGTGACTTATTCCTTTTATATGACTTTTATCGCTGACTTTGCTTAGAACTGGATTTGTCATACACTGGACCTTTTTTTACGTCCTCCAACGTTAAGTCATATCGGACATTGAATGGAATGGGGGAAATGATGCTCAAATGAGCCCAGAGTCCATAGAGCTTAGAGTTACCGGACATTCGCTTTTGAGGATAAGGGAAAACCCCGTAAAAACCTTATCCAGGTAACTCACCCTGACCGAGATTCAAACTCGGGACCTCTTGAACGTGAGGCAGACGTGCTACCACCACGCTACCGAGGCGGGCGTACATTGGACCGCATATGATACCGAAAGCATTAGCCATTAGGTACAATAAACTACAGGTTTCGGTGCCAAATCTTCTCCGTAGTAATCCTAATCCTAAAATAAAGGGGTAGGCAGCAGCACGCGGAGAGATACGTGTCGGCTGGGCAACGTTGTTTGAAACAAACCTTAGTACCAAGGAGATACTACAGCTCTTGAGAATCAGTTGGTTGTATATTTATGGAAGACTTGTAGCTCTAATACAATAATATAAACAGGCACTGCAAAACTCTCAGTGATAGATATAAAATAGACAGAAAAACAAGCTGCCAGTAAGAGCGATTGGTCAAAAGGTCAAATGAGTATAAGGCACTAGATTCTTATGGTAGGGCAATATTTAAATGCCAATCACCGTAAGTGTAGCTTAAACTACAGTAAAACTACGTGAAACTTACGGTAAATAAATGTATTATTACCAAATCAAACTGTATGTTCTTTATGCTAATAAGGAATCTGAACGAGAGAAGCAAGCAATGTTGATCACTACAGATGACAGTAATTCAACATGGACATTGTAACAAACGAATAATTTTTGTAAAGATGACCATGTATTGCTGCTCGGTTATGCTCTTCTACTTTTTTTTTTTTTTTTTTTTTAAGAAAAGTTTAAGCTACTGTGGATTAACAAAGTTATTAGCTTTGGGCAGAAAATCTTAAAATCTAGGGAAAGTATTAAAATTACCACTGTTGAATGAAAATAAAAATTGCATTTCTGACATTGAATTTCTTTGATTTTTCTGCCCCTTAACTTTCTTCATGTTTTCTTTACAAATGTTAAAACCTTCTCCTTATGTCCTTTTCCTCCCCTTCTCCAAGCCTCGTCTCAATCAGATAAAAACAAGTATTAACGAAAAAAAAAACAGCTTGGAGGGAATGAAGCTACCTTGCCGACCGACCTAACCAGCGCCGCCGGTATCTTCTTCGTATTGAGTTAGAGGAAAGAACAAGAAAACGTTTTTGAAAAACCATCGTCTTCGTTGTCGCCACTAGTTTGACACTTGATTAACGAGCGCATTCCGCATTGCAAGTGCTTTTTTTTTTAATTCTTCTTTCCGTCGTTTATAGATGGCGGTGGGGTATGATGGCGCTGGGAGGAGGGGGGAGATTAGAGTAACAGATTAGAGTCACAAACAAGGGGACAGACGGACAGACACAAGGGCAGCCGCACAGTGTCAAGATGGTTCTCCAGATTGCGCTGTGCACACACAATGTCGATTCATTCTTCCAGTTGGATGACTTTTCAACCACAGCGCGATCCCCACTTTTGTTTTAAATATGGCGAGGACATGTGTCATCTTTCATGTATATTCTGCTCAGGCACCTTGTGATTTATAATGAATATTGAAAAGCTTGTCTAAAAGAATCTGCGCTGCTTTGAACCTCTGTACTATTCACCGTAACTCAGCAATATCTAAGCTGCAGTCATGCCTTCAGCAGCCGAGGTGCCACACCACCCAAGAACCCATTACAAATGTGATTGTTACCATCTCTTAAGAAAGCTCCGATCCCAATCTTCTCAAAGAAGGTTTAGGAAAACGAAATACAGCGTGGTCAGAACTGTTACCAACAGCTCTTTCATCCATAAAGTGTTCGATTAAATAACCATTTTTTCACAGTTGCACCTATGTGTTTTAATATAAATTAATATTTTTTTACTTTCGAGGCTCCTTGAAATCATTACACCAATTTTATAAGCAGGTGCCTTGGGAATATACACGAAAAAAAAAAACATGTCCGTTAATTATAAACTTGGTATTTAAGTTCACTATCTTCTAAAGATGGAACTGAAAAATGTTGAAAGAAAACCCCTTAGAGGGAACCCTCTAGATGGAACATTTATTGAACACATTTATTTCCTCAAAATGGCTGTAACTATTTTGATAGACATGCCACAGACATTAGAGCTAAAGTGCATATTTTGAATTTTCTTAGAATAGACTCAGCAATTTTCTTCATTCAAAAGGGATTTTGTATAATCTTATACTTATAACTGTTAATCTTTCGTACTAGCTGCAAACTCACCACATACATACTGAATTGCTTTTAAACTGTATATTTTACTTCAAATAACACGTTTGTGAATTAGTCATATCTGTGATATACACTCGTTATTATTAATTTGAATCACTCAGTACTTCTGTCATTCTTTTAAGTCATATATTCAGTATATTCTTGGGATTGTAACGAAAATGGAATTTTAATATCAGTTTATACCGTACAGGTCTTAACAATATTATTGGCTAATTTCTTTGTATGTGAAATGTATTCTAAAGTAGCTAATTCGAAAAAATCAACTCAATTAAAATGAAGTAGATACAAAAACATATTTGCTTATAGAAGATATATAAAAATAAATGCTATGAGCAGAGAAAATGTGAATTAACCACATCAGACCAGACTTCATCGGGCTAATAACTTTGGTATTCTAACGACAGTATCCAAAATGTATCCTGGCGTATTGCTAAGTAGCATTGTGCTCACCGCAAAGCAAAAATCGTAATCCTGTCTTAGATTTAGCCTAATAAAGAGTCCTCTGATAAATATTAAGCGACTTTACATGCTCAATATGGAATAGGAAGCTCAGAACTAAAGCAGTCAAAGAATGTCTATAAATAAAAACTCAATTTCAATTCTTCAGTGATTTAATCTCATACCCGAGGTTGACAGAAGTTTATACAAAGTTTATACACATGCACTGAGAGTAGTAGAGAATTCTCTTAGCTGAGCTGTCATATTTCTAATGTGAACTAATCCAGCTTTCACCGTTATTTCACTTTGTGCCGTCATTTAGTGGCGTAACGAAATACGCCTCATGTAGCCTTTTAGCTAAACGTTTATTTCCTGGAGGGTTGAACGCAATAGGCCTCAAATCCCTGTATTCACCGTCGGACTCCGTCGGAGTTCCTACAAACTCCCTAGCAGAAAAGCGCTTTTCATCGTTGCATTTGCGAACTCACTCGCTCACTCATTCACGTGTCTGCTGACTCACTTTACGAGAAATAGCTTGCTTATATTGCCGTGAGTACGTTCAGAATGTTTGCGATGTGAAAACATCTAGAAAGTTCTAGTTCTCTAGCGATAGTGGTCAACATATTTACGCTGGGTAAGTACAAGCCTTATCTTCAATATTGCACCGAATACCCGGCGCCGGCCTTCCAATATTCTAGGGACATAGTCGCTGTACTTCATGGCTTTCTCTTCAGAGCTGGTAGTACCAAGTAACTAGGAGCTATGGGGCATGCCAATCAAAATGAACCACTATCAGCTTTAATAGTGGTTGATGCTGAATTGGTATACTACATTGTTGATATAATTCATTCGCTGATGTTGGCCGTCTCCCAGGAACATTATAGCTTCAGTGACATCCCTTTGCTTTTATTAACCGTAAAGTCAAATGAGTTCATTCGGCACTGTTGGTCAGACAATCATAGCGAGCGTTCATTCGGTCATTTGCTAGCTTCAGGGATCCCTATAAGGTATTGGACGTTCTCCAATCTTTTCCCAAGTCATTTCATAAAGCTGGTTAGCAGCAGGAAGCGTGCTGAAGAACGTATTACAAGATACTCTGTCGCTCGTCCAAATACCATATAGCTGCTGTTATGCTTTGGAAAGGTGCTCCGAAGTTGTACTGTTGCATTTGGCGCCGTCTGCAAGTCTGAAGCCCTGACTTGACGCGTAAATTCCTACTGCTAGATCGCCTCTTCACGTCACTTCGCAAATACAAACAATATAATTGCTAACGTATATTTGCTACGGTTTCATTTATCCCAGGTCTCCTCCAGGAGTACTTTAATAGAAGTACTATAAGTCCTCCAAGGGAATTATTTTATTTTGCTCCTGGAAGCACTAGATGTTTCATCTTGATTCCTAAGGGAGTCACATTAAGTTCCCACACCATTTACAGGTCTGGTCCTCCGGAGTAGCGCCTGTTCAAGCGGATCTTTCGGCAGATTCCTCATTCATCAGGATCTGCCAATGTCTCAAACTCCCAGCTACTTCTCCCTCAAATACTCTTAGTCCCAACATATTGCAGGTTGTACCGCGACAAGGATTATGGTTGAATCACTCTCCTGGTCTCAACTTTCTCACATTGTTGTAGTTCTCCTGACACGGTCTTTGTAAAGAATCACCTACATTGCAATGGTGTTTTCTTGCCCAAGGTAACATTTTATTACTGAAGTCTTTGAATCCAGCAATATGAATTTACTACAAATTACGAAAATTCAATGCCAAGTTACGGCAGCATGTTCGCTAAAATTTGAATTAATCTCCGTAAGGATACGAGGGCTGTTCAATAAAGAATGATCACAATTTTTTTACCACGTAACTTTACTCATCCTCATAATGTTGATGGTTCTTCTCAAAATAGTCTCCCCTGAATGCGATGCACTTGTCCCAGCGCTTCTGCCAGTTTTCAAAGACATGCTGGTTACCATTTTTGAGAGATCCTTCAAAATCATCTCCGCAGCCTTCACCACCGCTTCTGATGATGGATAATGCCTCCCACGAAGGCGTTTCTTCAAGTTAGGGAATAGAAAAAAATCACATGGGGCTAAATCCGGACTATAGGGAGGGTGAGGGATGCACTTCACGTCGATTTTTGCAAGATATTCAGCAACAACGTTGGCAATATGCAGCCAAGCATTATCGTCACTGCTTCTGATGATAGATAATGCCTCCCACGAAGGCGTTTCTTCAAGTTAGGGAATAGAAAAAAATCACATGGGGCTAAATCCGGACTATAGCGAGGCTGAGGGAAGCACTTCACGTCGATTTTTGCAAGATATTCAGCAACAACTTTGGCAATATGCAGTCACGCATTATCGTGGTGCAGCATACAGCCTGCTTCATGGAAATATGGTGTTTTTCGCCTGATATGGACTTGAAATGTTTTCAGGACATCCCTGTAGTATTGTTCAGTTACTGATGTGTGTGCAGGTACAACATGCTGATAAACCATTCCATGAATATCAAAGAATGAGATGGCCATAACTTTCCCAGCAGAAGCAACCAGTTTTGCTTTTCTGGGGGTTGGTGATGAAGGAGATTTCCACACTAAGCTTTGCTGTTTGCTCAGGATCAAAATGATGTAGGCAAGTTTCATCAGAAGTGATTTACGTTTGAAAGAAACTCCGGATCTTCCTCTAATATCAACTTTAACTGCATGTTACCTCCATTGCAGCGGTAGGCGATACAGAATATGTCTCAACTTTTCTGGTTCTCACAGGCGGGAACCAGGAAAACCAACAATGAAACTACCATGGCGTGTTTGTTTCATATTAAGCTAACAGAATAAAATAAGATTGAATTTTAGTGCGGAAAATTATGACCGTAAAAAATTATGATCATTCTTTATTGAAGAGCCTTCGTACTTGCGAAGATGCCTCAAGGTCTCTGCAATAACCAGAAACTTTCGTCTTGTCACACAGTAGTTGTGTTTAGCCTTGGTCAGCGTTCTACTGAAGTAGTTCAATAGTATTTGTTTTTCACACTCTGCTCTTGCAACATAATACACCAATGTTGAAATCGCTGATATTCCTGTCTACGATAAACATTTGTCTTGGATGGGGTGTCCTAGTATTGGAGCGTATTTGGACCACTGAAGGGTTCGTCGTTTCTCTATCAGCCATGCGATCGGTTTGACATATTTGCATACCCCACAATGAATGTCCTGTGGTATAGACAGATTTGTAAGAACTTCCACAGTTATTGTTTATTCAATGGCCTGGGCCAGTGCTTGATGGAGTGTTGTAGCTTTTGGGAAGCCTCACCTACTCCATTAGATCTTACGATATGTACTAGTTAGTTCACTTCCTTTTTAAATAGTTGGCACTTCATGCGGATCAGTTTGTACCTATAGTTGGGGAGTAAAACCTTTCAAACTTCAGTTTCAAGTTGTTCAGCTCAGCCTGCAACATTTTGCCTGAAACAATGACTTTTTGTAGGTAAAGAATGCATGTGTCATGAGTAAGGCTTCTCAAGTAGGCTCTATATGACTTTGGAACCTTTAGGCGACATGAAAGAGACAATACCATGAACTACTATAGCCAATTTCCAGTAGAAATTCTACCTCTTCCTTATCACTGAGGTGAAGTTTCACTTGCCAGGATTCCGACTTCAAGACAAAGTTGAGGAATATTTTGCTCCGCTAAGATAATTGGGTATCAGCAATACGTTACAACGAAAAGCAGTTTGTCTCGACAACGCTATTCAGTTTCAGGTAATGGTGTAGCTGAAAAGATCTGCAACTCCATTTTCCACTTGCTCTGACGGTGATATCAGGTTCCACTGTTATGCCTCTGGTCTTCAAGCCCTCTCTCAGGTGTCCCTTTCTTTCTGCTTTGCTAAGGCACACGGCTAAGGGGCTGTCTGGATACTGTCTGATCATCACTGGTGTGATATAATATCGTTCTATCAGTTGACCATAATCCTTTTCTGATAGTCTGAAGATTTCTTGGAATTCCGCCAAGTAACCATTAGGTCTGTTTTTTCTGGCCTCGAGAGTTGCTCTCAAACAACCATCCAGCATCTTGATAATCAGACGGCCCTCTGTGGCCTCAGGTTTAAAAGAGACGATCAAATAATAATTTCCCAGGACACTCTTAATGTCCCAATCCTGGGTATTAAACACCTCAAGTAAACGGTTAGCAGCAACTCTGTTTGTAAAGCTTTCTGGACAGTTCAAAACGAACTATCCAGAGTGTCATAAGTGCAATATGCTCTTCCGATGTTTACCTTAAACATCGAGGACTCAACTAAAGCCCAGGCAATACATGCTGCTGCCAACTCAGATAAGCCTACCAGTTACGGTGTCCTCGTTGGTAGTTGCAGGCCTTGTACATAGTCGTTAGTAAAGACCCGCGTCTGCCACTAGATTATCTTCTCTGCTTCCAGTCCAGTGTTCAGTGTGAAGCAAAGGGGAAGTGATAATGTCGGCGACATGCTCTTTGTTACGTCAGCAGAGAGTGATTTTCTTGTATCTTGAATGGTGTGCGCTTACAGTCTGCAGTAAGGTGTTAGGCACACGTAATTCTAGCATTTTACTTTCTCAACTTTAGAGCAATGATTGAGCGGCTGCTATTGTTGTTGCTGACGCGGGTAATCGTCGTCCTCGGTCACCATAACTCCAGCCAGCAACGACTGGCTGTTTCCATTAGCAAAACTAATATTTAATGCAGTATTTCCATATGACTTCATCCAGTTTTTCTAATTGTCAATTCATTCAGTTTCCACTGTTATTCATAATCTGGTTCATATTTCGCCGAGAGTTCCCTCTGCTGTCTCCCTGAAGTGAACTAATTAAAATGTCCTCTCACTTCACTTGTTACTTCATGTTTTGCTGCGTACGAAATACGTTCGACACCGCCTTTGCCGTCACAGGTTAACTCGCTCGCGACTCATATACTCGTGACTTGCTTCTAGTTAAAAAATTCGCAAGAAATTTTCAGATAGTTCGTGGTGACAAAACATTCAGCACGGTTTTGTGCTCTGACGATTGTACTTATCGTCTGTGCTGGACGAATGAATGCATCCTTTGTTTACGGTTCCATCCGCCCGGCGCCAACATGCCAATAACCTTGTGGTCTCTACTTCGCAATACGTACACACGCACGTATACAACACACACAGACACACACTACCAGAAGAAGTACTGCATTTCAACCAGAAATACAAAAATCCGATAGCTTTATTTAACATTTTCAGGTTCACTGAATCTGAAGGTAAAGAGACATTCTTACAGAAAATCTACGTGCTTGTCTTTGGATAGCATAACTCAAAAATAAAAAAAAAAAATGTTTTAAATATGAAACGTGGTATTTAGGCTCAGCTTCTTCCAGAATTCAACACAATTTTCCAGAAAGCTTCCCATCAATATACTGTTTACATGGGAAAACAATTGGAATGACCATTTTATAATTGATAAACAGCAAGAAATAGACAAAGTTCTTGCTTCGTGCAAAAATATCCAATTTGTTAAAGGACACAATTAAAGCTTCTTTGTTTAAAAGAAGTTTTTAAAATTCACATTGTCGTTTTCATATAAAATGTTTATGAGATTATTTAGTTTGAATTATCAGATGCACATTCTTTTTCAAATAGTAAGTGTATTATTCCATAGACAATGCAAACAAAAGGGAATATCAAAGGCATCGCCTAATAATCTGCTTAGTAAAATTCTGACTAATGACTTAGCCAACTCTGTTCTTACTAGAATGAAAGCTTATCACGATCAACTAGAGAGTAACAAATTTTTGTGGGAATACTTAAGACAGAACTGACAAAGTCATATCTGCAAATAGGTCGAATGCAATATTTTGATAAGTGGATGCTCTACTTAGTGTAATATCCATTTGTTTTATTTACGTCCTCCAACGTTAAATCATATCGGAGATGAGTGAAATTGATGAAATGGTGCTCAAATGAACCCAGAGTCCGTAGAGCTTAGAGTTTCCCGACATTAGTCTTTTAAGAATAAGGGAAAACCCTGGAAAAAACCTTATCCGGGTAACTCACCCTGACCAATATTCGAACTCGGAACCTCTTGAACGTGAGGCAGACACGCTACCATCTACGCTACCAAGGCGGGCAATATCCAAAGTTATATGAATTTTATTGCAGTTATGCATTTATATTAGAAATAAAAATGACACTGTAGTATAAACATCATACTTAGGTAGATATATCGGTAAATATGAATCCAGTCAATATAATTGGGGATTTTATTTTAACAAAAGTTTCTTTTCGTCAAGCATTTATTTCAAAATCTTATAACGGTGTTGTGGAATCGAATTAATAACCCGTTGCTTTAAATGAAGCGAGCTTCTCTTAGGTTACTCATGACTTTGGTGAACATATTATCAGACTCAATATAGAACTGCTTTACAAGTAACCAGTACATTATGAAGAATGAGTTTCTAGAGGTTTACCTTCGACATAACAAGTGCTTCTTATTACACAGAACCTTTATTTGGGTTTGTAGGTCACTGCATGTTAAAAATTCATTATGACACATAGCCCTAGAGGTCATGAATATTACATTTATAAAGAAAACATAGCTTTCATCAACATTACTGCACTCGATTAATTCTGAAATGTTTGCTTTCATAATAAGCAGTACGCTGAGAATTTTCGTGTCTAATATAGTTTTGAATTACTGGTGAGTGAGTGAAGTTACACAAACAACTTTGGGAAAAAAATGATAATTCTTATTAATTTAAATTTTCTTGGAAATTAATTGTTCTTTCACACTGGTCGTGTGTAGGCTAAAGTAGGGATAGATAGAGTCAGACTGAAAAATTCAATGTCATAGCCGGGATTTGAACCACGGATCTTCTGGTTGCCTTTCAGCAGCTCTAACTCTTGAGCTACAATGGCCAACGTGCCCACATGACATTAAATTCTCCAACCATAATTTAGCCTACACACAGCCAGTGTGAAAGAACAATCAATTTCCATTAATTGACCTAATAGTGGTTAACTATAACGCCCGGGCCTTAAAGTACTTACAGCATAGTAAGTCGCCATTAAGGTAGTTGTCTCATGTGTTTATGAGAACTCGTAAGTGGTTTACCGGAAAAAAACACGATTCAGTTGGAGAATTTAATGTCATTTTGGAACGTTGGCCATAGTAGCTCAAGAATTAGAAAGGCTGGACGGCAACCAGAAGACCCGTGGTTCAAATTCCGGCTATTCCATTGAATTTTTCAGTCTGACTCTATCTTTCCATACTTAAATGTTCTTGTTACAACTTTCCCACAAAACAAGCAACCATCAACTTAGTGCGTATTTCATTAAACCAGCACACGGGTTTTATCCAACGAATTTCTGCAGTTTGTTATAATCATCACTAGAGACCGGGTTTAATGGTCTAAGTAATATTTAAAGTGGTTTTAAGATGATGACGCTATGTCCTTCAAATGTTATAAAATTTACCTTTCTTCCTCTCAAAAAAAAAAAAAAAAAAAAAAAAAAAAAAAAAAAAAAAGAGCGACTTAAGGATTACCGCCATTTGTTGATATCCTTGTACATTTTACTTAGTTATACTTTATCAATGAGTACTCAATCAGAAATCGTTACAAACTCCTCTCGCAAGTTTTCAGATTTAAAGTTCTATCTGTTGGGAACTGTTACAAGCATATATATATATATATATATATATATATATATATATATATATATATATATGGAGAAGCTTCTTTCAATGTAGAAAATGTTTGAGCATACTTAAAACAACAAACATTGCTATTGCATCGAGGGAAAACTTCCTACCTGATGTACATCAGCAATATTGCAATTGTATCACATCCGCTGTTCTTGTTCAACATGTTTGCCCTTATAACAAAGATAGGTAAGTTTATCCACTTCACCTTCCTCAAAATTTAAGGGATTTTGTTTGATTTTCAATTTCGCGATTGCTTTATTTTACTTTCTGTATGAGGAAATGAAAAGATCACCTCAAACATTATCTTCTGCTGTGGGTAGACTGCATTGCAAACAATAGGCGTCGTGTGATTCTTAAATGTAACAGAGGATTCATCCCACATTCCTTTACAGGACAAGTCTCTCTTACAACAGACTAGTTGGACGTATTAATCTGTGAGGTTAACGAATGCAAATGTTCAAAACTGAATAGCGGAACCACATTCCAAGAATCTAGATTTTCATATTTTGAAACCTGATTATACTAGTATAAATGGGAAAAATGACAAAATCCTAGACTTTTTAAAAAAAATGACTTGTAAATTGTAAAAAATTCCAATCATATAAATTTGTCTTAAAATGCAGAAAATAATTACTAAAGTGGTTTAATTTTATTCAAAATGTTATGAGCTGTCTAATTTTCTGCAAAGCATTATCCTAGTATCATAAAAGCAGATACAACGTCACTGAATAAAGTCATCATTACAAGCGACAGATCTGTTGCTGAAACTCACAGAAGAATATTGAGTCTCCCAGTACCGTTTATATATCGCTCACTAACAACCTCTAGCTTCCAAAATTCAATTACGTTGCTCTTTAGTTCTATTGAAAACGCAGTGTCAGACTGAACAATTTAATGCCATAACAGTTATTTGAACCAGAGCCTCCCAGTATCCAAGGTAGCTCAGTTGTTAGAGCAACTGTACGGAGACCGGAGCGTTTGTGGTTTAAATCCTGGATACTTCAATGACTGGATATCAATGACATATGTCTGACTGCCTTTCGACACCTTGCTCTACACTCGGTTAGTGTGTAAGAACAATAATAATCATTTAATTGTTTATATATACTGGTTAAATTTGGGAAATATCGAGAATGGAAATGTAACAATGAAAGGAGGAAAATGAAACCCTTCATAATGTATGCATATCATATCCTGACAAAAATAAATAAAAAGATTTTGGACAGGTTGATTCAGAGTGAACAATTCAATGTCTTGGCCGAGATCTTAACTAGGATATCCGGTCTCCGTCCGGTTGCTCTGACCATTGAGCTACTACGGCCAACGTACCAGTATGACATTAATTCTCCAACTGACTCGCATTATTCCGGTAAACCATTAGGAATTCTCATATACACACGAGACAGCTCCTTCATGGCGACTTTCAACACCTAAGTACCTTACGTCCTGGCTTTATAGTACAACCACTATTAGTTCCAATAATGCAAATTAAATTGTTGTTTCAGACCAATCGTGTGTAGACCAAATTTTGGGTAGGTGGAGTCAGACTGAAAAATTTTCAATCTTAGCCGGGTTTGAACATGGATCTCCCGGTCTCCGTCAGGTTGTTACCATGGAGTTAGAGAAGTGAGAAGGATTTAGGCCAAAATAAAGGCAGGGAAGAAGATGATCTCAGTAGCCAAAAACAAAGTCTTTCACAAAGTTGTTGGAAGAATGATGGCTGAGCTCGCACGTTTACAACAGAAGAGTCACCAATAAATAGGTGTGTACCCTTTCGATAATTCCTTTTACGGTTCACAATCTTGTCTCTGCCGAGTTAGAAACAACTCAAGCACCAATTCTTACCAACATTGCTTTTGAATGAAGAATTAAATGTATAATGTTTAACAACCACTTTTATTACATACGACCGCAAGCGGTGACACTGATGATACAGAAGATGAAGCTGGAGCAGCGGTGGAATGAGATGACGGGAGAAACCGAAGATTACGGAGAAAAGTCGCCTCAATGCCGTATTGCCCAGCATAAATATCACTTTGCGGTCGTATGGGATCGAAATTGGGCCGCGTTGGTGAGAGGCAAGCTATCACGACGAGGCCCTAACGGTGTGAAAGGTGCTAATTAATATATGGATTCATAAATCCAGATCCACAAAATCAATATGAGACTTGCATTCGAAAGGTGTTGGTCGGTTCTCACTATGATCTTGCACTTGTTGTTGTTTTCCCTGATCGATTTTCTATGATGCCCAGGCGAATAATGAGATGATTTTTCATCTAAAGGATTTTCATTTTGCATAACTTCCCCTTCATTCCGTTCCCTGCTCATATCTCTGGTGTGCTTATAGGTTTCGGGCGTAAAACAGTGTCAGTCAGATGACACAAATGCTTACTGGAAGCAAAGAGCATTCCGCGTGTACGCTAAAAGGGCTCCATGGTCAATGAGTCGGTTTATGGTCCTCTTTATCAGCTCCAATAGAGGGATAGATCTTTGATCCAGGAAATATTTGGAACATCGGTGTGCCTCTGTGGCCTGTAGCCTTCTGTAGATCCCCTCACACGCGAGAGTTCCCCATGTTATATAACCTATTCCTAAAACACTGGAGAGGTGATGCAATACTTCGAAGTAAAACATAGATACATAATGTGTTACTCTTCAAATGCATTGGAGATCGGCAGGTTTGATAATCATGTCATCGCACATAAGATTATCCCTCCATAGTACTTCACGGTGTACCTTCCTCAAGTGTTTTTTTCAGCTACAGAAATACATCTTGAGAAGATGTGTTCATACAGGCATTTCTCTCTTAATCACAGGTTACAGGTTATTCAACCTCTTTCTTATCGCGTTCATGATTAGACACCTTACTATCTTGATCTTTATGTAACTGTTGCTGCGCATTCTCTGTTTTGTATTTCCAAGAAGAATTGTTTTCATGGTAAAGGAAAAGTGCTGATAGAAAGAAGAAGACCAAGGTGCACAAGATTTTCTGTTGATATATCACGGGTCTGAGGATTATGGTGAAAAGGGAAAAATAGAAAGAAAATCCATATTACGGCTATCAGAGAAAACAAAGAATGTGCAGTTGGGAAGGGAGTGAACGCAATACTAAACACGAAAAGACAAACTGAACAATGAACATGTTCAAGTGAAGATATGTGAATGAAGTTAAATTTTAAGCGCAATCAGGAAAAGCAAAAGAAAACTAACAGATGCTGGATGGGAACATATTAATTACTTTCTAAGGGATGCAATGAAAGAAGCTTGGGAATGGGGGGGAAAAAAAAAACTTTCGGGTAGAAGTAAGTACCAGAAAATAGAATACATTGAATTAATTTTTTGGAGCATGAGCTGAAAAGGAAAACCTAATATGTCGCACTCACTGTTTACACCATTATACAGCAAATATTTCTACGAATGTTTGTTGTTCTATCTACTTTATCTTCATCGAGATACACATTTACAGAATTTGACTTATTGGACATTTGCTTATAGTTATGTGAGAAATACGCGAATACAGTAGATTTTAAGCTATAATCAGTCCTGCGCCGTGGCATAGAGGTCTAGACGGTTGTGCTTTGGTTCCTGCCACGGAATGCCCCCGGAATTTTTCTGTCTGGCTCTACCCTTTCATAGTGCGCCCTACACACGGCAAGTGTGGAAGAGCAATTAATATTTTTCCGGTTATCTTATTGTATGTGAGGGGCAAAAATATAAATTTTAAATTTTTAGAGGGCGTTTTCTTTGTGAAAAAGAGTGTCATATTTACATTGTTTTGATGTGTTTGTTTAGAATAACAATTATTTTGAGAACAGTAGACACTACACGGTGTTCATTTTTATCTGTGAATTGCCGCGGAAAATTTGACGTCATCAACAGCATCGCTGATGGAGTGAGTTTATATACGGTTCCCCTAGCGGCTTGTGATCGTATTTAATGTGCTGACAGAAGCTTTGAGGCCTCCCTCAAATGCAGGTAAATATACTATTTGAGAGGTGGATCGTGCCCACGTGATATAAATGTGCGGAATTTTGCCTGGCGCGTAGATACGATAGCTGTTTTAGTTCGTTTTAATGAATGTGAACACTATTGTATGACCAATAAATATAAGCAATATTTACAATTTGCTGTTTCTCTGTGAAGATATATAACTTAATAAATAAAGGAATGCCAAGTTAATAACAATATTATTTTTAAAAGAGTTTTCTAAACAAACAGAATTTTTGTGTCCTTTCAACAGTGCACGTCATATAGAACGATGAATGAATGAATGAATGAATGAATAAATGAATGAATGACACAGGTGACGTGATACTCAAATGAGTCCGGGGTCCCTAGAGCTCAGAGTTACCTGACATTCGTTTTTGTAGGATAACGGAAACCCTGGAACAAACCTTATCCAGGTAAACTCATCCTAAGCGAGATTGGAAGTCGTGACCTCTTGAGTGTTAGGCACACACGCTACCACACACCACGGAGGCGGGCAAGATACAGATAATTTATATTATATATTTATAATATTTATTTTATTTATTAGTTCTAAATTGGGATCAGTCACTTTATAGAGTCCAGTGTCTCTCATTTTGCGAGTAACTGATCCTGTATCTAATTTTTGATGCATCTTTTTCTTTTAAAGGACGTAAGGATACGAACATTAATAAAGACATTTTAATTAAGCGTGAGAATAACAAAAAGTCATATCGTATACTGTTAAAACGTAAGATGATGTTGCAAACAAAAGAATGTTAATTTGACTGTACCTGGACACTTTTGACAACAGTACCTCCGAGGGATACGTCTGATTGCCGGGTAACCTTGCATAAACTCCTCTTTGAAGTGGTTTAAATTATATTTATATGTCGCACCAATAATGCTGGTTCGAAAGTAAAATTCAACCTTGAAGATACAGTGTCCTGTCTTCATATCCATGGTGATAACCTTTAGAGTAGAAACGTGTTACTTATGCAGACCTATGTACATACCAGAGTGTTAATCACGATTAACGATTACCGAAGAGGGGTGAAAGGGAAGGCTGGTTGTATTAGTTATTTGTGCAACCACACTCAGAACGCTGTAATTTTCTTATTCTACCGCAAACATTTGTCTTCTCCGTAGAGGGCACTATGATTTCAATATAAATTCACCAGTCAACTATGACGTCATTCTTGCTCTATCGGAAGGCGGGAAACCACTAATAAAAACGAACACCCTGTATTTTTGTACAAAATAGTTGCACCTGAAGTTTTGAACTTTTGTACGCGTATTTATCTACTTTCAGATCTTCAAAGCATGCCTGTGAATTTTCTAAACTCATTATTTTTAAACTTCCCTGCTTGAAGGCAGTCCAAGTTACGGGCTTAAAAATTATTGCTAAAAGATAAAGCTTGTGAGAGTCATTGAAGGTTTACAAACGAATTTTGCAAAGTTTTAATGGCGGATTTTCGACTTGGCGTATCAAGTACATCTACGATATCTGATAAATGCATATTTCAAGAACATCTAAAATCACATATCACGATAGCCATTTTTTGTAGTAGAGGTAAGTTATTAAGAGTACGAACTGCAGTTATATAACTGCTCGTGTTATTTGAAAATCTTTAACATAGATAGCTAGCTTCTAATGATATCAACAAGAAATGCTGAGACACCCAAGAAGATATAGTGCTACAAAGAAGATTAAAAGGAACTTCAGTGAACGGTATGCATCCATTCAAATGAACTTATAGCAAGCAGTTTTTGCTCTAGTACTTAATGCTGTAAAAATAAAAGTTTTGAATTGTGTTTTGTTTACTCCTGAGTTATGATATTTTAGTACTGTAATGTAACAAATAGCACTTCTATCTATAGGATCATTAATAAGCAACCTCTCTGTAAAGGGCCACATAAGGATTGTTTTCAACATCCATAACTACATAAAAACTGAAGATGTAATTGCACTTAGCAATTGATGGGAAAACATGAAAGAGTATTTCTGGTACAATGCTGCATCAGAAAATAGCCACAAATAAAATGTGAAGCAGATTTGAATCTTTAATCCTATTTTTGTATAGTTTCCTATCATAAGCCCTTATTACACAGTACTCTGAATTTTACTAAAAACAAAATAATAGAATTACAGTTCTGGAAGGCCTTTTTAATTTACTACAGAAACTGTTTCAAACTTTTAATTTGTTTCCATCCAAAACCAAACGTTATTTTAAAAATAACTCATGAATTTTATTCTATTACATGGCTAAACAGTTTGCAAAATTTAATGAACTAGTTCAACATGTTTTAATTTATGCTAGCTAGCCTGAAGAGAGAACCTGAATGCTATTCCCTGCTGTCTTAGGACTTTGCATCTATATTAGAGGATTAAACATTCGAACATCGTGCTCTGTCCTAAGTACACCTAAGGCGAGAGGCAATACATCATTTCCCCTCAAGGAAGGGAACTTTTACTCGGCAGTGTATCATTTGCAAACGTTGACGCGAGTCAGGTGTGCCGAACAGAACAAAACCAATATCGTTTTCAATTCCTGTCGCAGACTATGATTCACGGTGACTGCCATTTTGGAGCTGTAGGTTTATTAGACGGAGTGTACTGGCACTAGAGCCGCAAGAAGATTCCTGTCACAGATAAGGGCCAACAAAGGAAAAACTGTCGATGACTTGTCCGACACAAGTTTCAGACACCTTCTTCGGGACTGGCTCCCACGAACTACAAAACAAAGAATTCAAAGTATTTCCCCTTCCCCTTACCTTTCTACTCATTGTCTTAAGGGTGACTTCGGGCAACCCCCAACCGCGCGGACTCTACCCGTCATCACTCAAGCATCCCGACAGTCTGGAATCCGCTACGTGTGCTTAACGAACCCTATAAAATACTCGCATTTGGAAACTTGATCATTAGATGATAACGCAACCTGGCGTAAAGAGCCTAAACGTACCGCTCAGATCATCTTCACACTGCGCTACACAGATCTCTTTTGTTTTTACGTTTCGGTTGCATTGATGTCCTGGTATTTTTCGTTGAGTTCTAATAGGAGAGGATTGGTTTCACTTCCACACACACACAAAATCTACCCAGTTTATCCAAACAAAACTCTACGAACATATACCAATGCCTACTTGAACGTTTGTATTAAATACAATGCTTGTTCTGATCCGACTATAGCAAGCCCTTATTATAATTTGTGATCAACGATTCCTTATGGTTTTTAAAGAATACAGCGTATCATTCGTTGAAGCAAATTAACCCAAAACTGACCTGTTCATCTAAATCTAGCCTACGGTTTGAAACAAAACAACCGCTAAATCCGTTCTCAATGCACTGCATTATTATGTATTCTTTTACTGCTCTAATGCCCGATTTCACCAACAGATGTTAAGACTTAACACGAGTTTAGCAATAGTTAAAACAAAATTTACATTTCACCAACAAGTGTTAGCGTAACACTCGTGTTAAATCTCTTGTTAAACTAACAAGCCAAATTTCTGATGTTAAGTCCTTTACAATTGTAAATAGTCAAGATGGCGAGCATGAACTCAGCTGTTGTTGTCGATTTGCTATATTTAAGACCGTGTAAATATCATTCGTAATAGAGTACGGCCTATGAGGAGAAATTATTTTGAGGAGCTATCAGAAGAAAAATTTTTACGCAGGTATATACTGTTGAAACTTGTTGCTATGAAAGTTACTGCGGAAGTACAAGAGAGTTTAGAACACGCATCGAAAGGAATATGGCGATCTCGCCTTTGCTTCAAGTATTAATAACCTTGCGATTTTATAATTCATTGAATTATGTGGATAATTCCGTCCACCTCCCGTCTTGAAACATTCAAGTCACTTGTCCTTCTTCACTCCTCGTTTTAAATTTGCGTAATAATGACAAGTTGTTTGGTGCTTGTAGTAGTGACACATGCATTTGCATTAAATTCGTTTCCAATATTTTATTCGTGACATCTTTCTCTTTTACATCCACCGCATCCGTCCTCTTATTTTCGACGATATCCTTACACTTCGTCACCAATTCAATTAACAATTCTTTTTCCATCGATGTGAAATTTGTCTCACGGCTTTATTTACGATTTTGTTCATCCGCCATTTTTCAGCTTGTGCAGATGAAAATGAAAACAAAAGCGCATCGCAGTACGTTCAGAAAATAATACGACTCATCCACAGCCTTCTATAGCTGTAATATTTAAAAGTTTCTTGGCGTTAATACAGGTTTGTTAACATTTTCAGAAAACAGGTTGGTGAGATGCAAGAAATTTAACATTAGTGTTAGTGCTGTGACAATTGTTACGTTACATTTGTTAACGTCAATTTTAACATCTGTTGGTGAAATCGGGCACAAGTGTAATATGATGTAATTAACACTGTCATTAATGTGCTCTAGGCAACAGAACCTAATCCGAAGTTTTAAGCAATCATAAATGGGCGTAAATTATTTATTTACTGCGCTTAAATTTCAGGAGTTGTACATAGCATTGACCAAAATTCAATGATACAGAAGGTAAACGAAATAAAAAGAATGAAGAAAGATAAAAACAATCTTGCAAGACTTTAAAGCTCTGCTGATAAGCCTTTTAATAGGACATCATGTTTGCGGCAGGCAATTTTGTCTCTATAATAGGATTTTTTATTCCCTTTGCGTCCACAAGTAAAAATGTGGTTGTTTCTAGTCGGCTAAGGTTCTTTTGAGTTTCCTTGTGGCACTAAATTGGGTTCTTAGAGATCTTTTACAAATTGCTATTCGAACAAGCAGCTGATCCTTCTTTAAATAAATGTAATAACGTATATCTTCATTTAACATACATATTTGTTTATTTTGACCAAAAGTAAAGTTTATTCACGAAATAATAAATGAAACAAAATCTTAAACGATTGATTTTGCAATACTTGAGAGTAATTGTTGCTAATGTTTTTTCTGCGGTACTTCTCATTAACTTAATAAGCAAATTCATTTTTACAAATACCTTTTATTTAAAGCAGGGGAGTTATTTACTTATTGCCTCGTGAAATAAATGTAAGAACATCTCTCTAGAAGTTCCTTTAGCTTTTTATTCTCATTGTATAGAGGACCTACACCACAAGGACTCACAAATGGATGCCTGGTTTTAGATGCCTGTTCCTTTGAATCGGAGAGAATATCCATGGGGGATCAACTCGATTTCTGGTATGACGGCGAAGAAATTTATAATATGAAATGGGAGTGCAAAAAAGAAATGTGACTATGGAGCATTTGGTGGTATTAATGACGGGTAGAACTAGAAAACCCGGAGTAAACCCACCCTTATGCCCGTTGCCTTGGGAAGTGGCGAGCGGTCTAACCACAAGGTAATGCGTTTTATTTCGTGGATCATTTCTAACTCAAAGCGTTGTCTCCTCACACAGTGGTAGCGCTGCTGCTCACCAAGCGGGAGAGCAGGATTCGAATACCGGTACCGGTGTGCGGATTTACTCTCATTAAGGCATCTGGTCCGGAAGGCACTCAGTCTCGTTAGGTCCTTGAGGAGCCATTTGAGGAGCTACTTCACTGAGAAGTAGTGGCTCATGGTTGCGAAGTCCGCAGGTACCGTCAGGGAGGAACCGGGCAGTTGTGCAACCCCACTCATGCACGATACATGTGTTGGGCAGGGAAGGCCTTGGTCTGGAAAGGACTGCTACGTCGCAGGGTTGGTTATTCCGCAGCTTACACGAGCCTTTTCCATTTAATTTAATACTTAAGTCACGGAATCTATACTTTCTCGGCCTTATGCATTATATGAATATTGTACTTGTCTTTTCAGCATTCTTCTTCGACTTGAATCTCCTACCTAGGTGCATCTTATATATCAATTCCTTATACATTTACCATCACGCCCTTTTCTTATTTTGATGATTTCTCTTCTTTTACAACATGAAACAATTGTTGGAATAACACCCTTGGTACTTTTCTTATTTATACGGAAGGTTATAATTTAAGATCATTCATCTACAGGTTATTCGATCAGATGCTACACAACTTAGTCCATCTGTCACACATGCTGTTAATATGTATATTAACACGGATAAACCCGCCACTTTGTGATATAATGCAGAACAAATGCCCTTTTTTTTCTGTTTCTTCTATGCACTCTTACACACTCTTTCTAAACGTTCTGGGTTCCTCTTTCCTTCATGTTGTTCCTTTCCTGATATTTCCCGTGATAATAATCCCTTCTCCAAATGGATGTGGATGTTTTTACATACGATGACCCAGAAGCTCGTTAAAGTACTGACTCGTAAGTGGGAGGCAGGTGGTTCAAATCCAATCAACATTGTTCTCCATGACTGAGGCGTCCTTAGTTTTTCCGCAATACTTATAACTAGCAAATACCGGAAAGTTACCTAAAAGTTAGTCCTGTAACCTATTCATCCCCAAATTATTTTCGCAACAATCTATTTAATGTACCACCTTTGATGCCTTATGCAGTAAGAAGTGGCGTTAAACATTACAAAAATATAACGTGAATTATATAGATATAGAAAAGATTTTAAAACTTTTTCCTTGTTTTATTTTTCTCCTATTATAGCTGCTTATAAGCGATCTAAAATTAGATTGCTTCTCCTCTCAGTCTTAATCAGAATCCCTCTGATATGGAATCTCGGGGGCAAGTCAGTTGAAAATAGCTGATCTAGGGCATTAATCAGCTGGAAAGTAGACTGTAAGCGAAAATCCTCCCATGAGAACAAAGCCTTGTATACGCCCATAATTAAGATGATCCCTGAATTTCCTTAGAGGAAGGAGCAGAAAAAGAGGAATTGTATAATCATTACCATCATCATAATTCTGAAAATAAATTGAAGCTTTCTATAAGTAATCCTAAAAGGACATGCAAATCCGGAGTTAGTATTCAGCCATTGTATACGGAATAAACTAAATTGGGAAATAACGGCAATCCAAAATGTTTGTGTGCCTAACGGTTTCGATTCAAAACAAGTTGCATCTATCAGTCACGGAAATGCCGCGCACCTGCCTCAGATGATATCAGAATGGCAATAATCACCCAACCATTAGTACACAATTTGCTGCAGCAACTCTTTCAAATTATTGTAATCTGACGTGACTATGAAATCGAACTCTCAGATCAATCGACCGGATGTACACAATGCGGACCACCGGTGTCGCTCCTGGCTTTTTCCAGTAAAGTAAACCCTAAGTATATATTAGCATTGTAATTCATCATTCACTTCTTTATCAGGAAAAAGAAACTTAGACTCAGAAAGCCATTAAACTATGATTACAGTAACTGAGCAACAGCTGCAAATTCGAATACCCCTGCATGTGTTTATGCTAATGCACGCTTTCTGTTTCTATCATGATCGTCTTATGTTCAGTAACTAGTGGTTGAGAAACACTATGTTTGCCTCGTAAATTTAAACAGATTCTTTGTGGCTTTAGAGTTTATTGTAACTGCTGCATATTAATTGACATAAACGTTTATATAAATATTTTATATATTTCCTTGTAGGCACAGGGGAATAGGAGAATAGTGTGTAACTGTTGAAATGTTTTAGAAACTGTCGCAATGTGATGGCTTTAGAATTGCTCTCTTCGCATGATCAAGACATAAGAGAAGGAATGACTTCCTATTTGAGATAGGTAAAATAATTTGAGAATTCAAATCAGTAATAAATAATTACTCGGACATCCTTATTATGATTAGAATTACTACGGAGAGGATTGGGTACCGAAACCTGTGGTTTTTGTATCTAATCCCTGGGAGGAAGGATGAGGCGAGAGGATACTGGGTGGCCGAACCAAGGCGTTAAGACACCTGACGAAACTTCTACACTAAAAGAGACCACCGAATGAGAGATGATGTGAAATGATAATGGAGATAAAATGGAGGGACAGGAAATTTGGGGGATGCAATTAACCTACCCAGCATTAGCCTGCGGCCCGGAAAACCCACGAAGAAACCATGGGGTAGTTAGGTCGGCCACGGGAATCGAACCTGGAACTCCCGAATGCGAACCACAGACAAAACCGCTTGAGCCATCTCGCTGGTTTGATACCGTTATACCCACGACAAAATATTTCGGGCAAATTGATACCTTAGGATGGTAAGCAAATCAGGGAATATGAATTCCTACAAAGTCAAGGTTAGTAGAATTTAGATATTTGATTTCTTACAAAGTGATATGTGAATTCGTACAAAGGAAACAAAATTAGACTTTAAGTGAATTCCTACAAAGCACCATTCAAATTATTTCAAAATTACAAGTTAATATTATAACATTTTTCCTCATACTTTGTACAGACTTGGGACTGTGCAACCATGATATTGGTTGGTGTGATTAGAAATGTTATCTTGGTCCATCGTCAAGATAATAAAAAAAAAAAAAAACCTTTACTGATATTTTGTTTCAATATTAAAGTCTTACGATGTCTTCATTGAATATTCAAGCGATGTCTCTTGTAAAAATGCCTATTTCCTTATCGCCTTATTTTCTATAATCGATATATTATTTGCTGAAATGAGAAGTAATACATATTTGTTTGTTTAAAAGAAAGCCATATCATTGGGTGGAAAGCATTATTTTCGCTGACATATGTATTTATTTACAACAAAGCCACAAAAATCGTCTAGTGCTTGGTTCTGAGGCTTCGCATACACTAAATCCTCAATAAAGCATTAACATACGTTACCTTGATCAAGAAATGGTAATCTAAACTTGTATGCCAACCCTTTTCTATTTCATTCTCACCTGTAACATACTCTTTGGTGAGCCTGGCCACCCGAGTATTTTGCTTTCTGGAAATACTGATTCACTTGCTCTTTTATAACAACTTCAAAATCGATGACAAAGTTAGAAGGAACAACTCTTAAATTTATCATAATATTAAAGATACACGTTTCACATTTCCTATCTGGCTAAGTGCTAAGCTTAATGGTACGTATTATTTGTGAGACCATGGATGGTGTAAAATTGGTTAAAGTATCGGGCACAATACTAGAATGTTCCTTCACCACTGTGATGAGTCGGGGTGAGCAACTGACCGAGAGTTACTAGATAAAGAGGTTTAAAAATCAACAGATTTGTAGGAATTTATATATCTCTATTTCATCAGCATTTTTAACAAAAATAACATATATCAAACATTCTCTTAAGTAAAATACAGTTTAGAAGTTACAAATTTACTTGGAAGTTTTAGAGTCATATATTCGATGGATATTGAACTTAAACGGCATTTATCAAAGCTTTCGTTTTTCAAGCGTGCTATACCTACTGAAGCAAGATTTATATGTTGGAGATGGGATGCCCATTGGCTGTTTCGAAGACCCAGGTCGGGAAGCCAGATATAACAGGGTTACTTCTTTGTATTTTGAGTTGTTTCTTGATGATTGTGTTTGATTGAATAAGAGTCATGAGATATCTCGTTTTCAGGTGTGGTTTCGACTGACATAAATAAAATTTTGGATAAGTTTAATTTCGTAATATATATTTTAATTGTGTAAACTGGATTACATTTTACTCGAACTTTCTTTCCCAGTCAATCATTGCAGGTTACCTCAACATACCGATAAATCCTTACTTCCTTAATAGTTTCCGTTAATTACACAAAATTCCTCACTCCTGCAAGTCCACTTATCACTATCAAGATTACAGAATATCTCTTTTTGAAGATTATTGATTTTTCCGTTACAAAACTTTTATATTCACCGCAACAGTTTTCGACCGTCATGAAACAAGATTACAGAATATATCTCTCTGAATATTATTGATTTTCTCTTCTCCTAGTAACCGTTCATCATTTTTTATATTGTCATTACATGGCCCACTAATAGATCAGAAAACGAAACTCACTTCAAACAAAAACTATCGTTACATTACACATATAAATGTGCCCTCCAATACACACATACATACACACACACACACACACACACACACACACGCGCGCGCGCGCGCGCACGAACACGCACGCGCACACATTTCTAAAACAATTTTTACGATGTAAGAAAATGTATTTAATGAAATCTAATTACCACAGTTACAAGTTAGTGACAGTAAAAATGCACACCTAAATTATGTTTAGCTTATCTATCAGCTACATCATGTTTTTAACTCAAGTACTTTCTTTCCTCTTTCCAAAGAAGCAAACGAAAAATCTGTAGTTTTCATGTGATTAATGTGGCGTAGACAGATATTTGTAGGGTCAGAATGAGGGCTAGGGTGGTTTCACAAATTTTGCGCAGGGAATGAGAGGGAGAAGGAAGAACTAATTCCGTTATAAACAAAACAAGGGTTTAAAACAAGGAACAAGGCAACTGCCCTAATGAGATGCGCAAGGACCCTCATTTGGCGAGTTTGGAATTCCTCAACGGGCTAGTTAGGGAGAGGGATGTTCCGAGACGACGAAATTACCTGTAGCTCACAAACGTTTCATCCTCGCTGTTGTGGCCTTTGCTTCGTGACACGGTCTCAAAAGTTCCTGTTTCGATGTCAAGAACCCCTGTTATTTCTAGCTTTGGTAAATTGGAAAGTTTGTTTTCACTGCTTTTTTTATGGCTGTCGCTTTAGACAGTGGCCATTTTTAGCGTTTAACTACTTTATAAAAGTTAGAAGCATTCTTGAACGTCAAGAAGCAGCGTTTATAATGGTCTGAAACTTATAAAAATATTCAAATAACATCGTAATTTAAACTGTTAAGTATCCAAGTAAAGATATTATTAATAGAGACGAATCATATGTGAAGAAAAATTTGCTGAAGTATAAAAATGTGAAAATTAGAAATGTATATCCCTATATTTAAAGTAAAAGCTTCTTAAGGAATGGGAGCTGATTCGCTGTGTAAGTTAGGTGCACATAATTGTGCAAAAATGATTACTCGGATATTAAAATTATCTTAGATTAACAAAACCATCTTTGAAGCTAAAGTCTGTTCCCACTGCAACCTTAAACGTCGCCATTCCAAATACAGTCAGAAAGAAACAAAGAAACGTAAATGCCTTCTCAAAATCACAACTCTCTGGGATAAATTTAGACCTATAAGGTGCATATGACATGATATGCACGTTGTTGAAACACTTTTCAAGTTTCAACATTGGAGGAAGAATGGTGACAGGGCATCCAGTGTGATTCTTTTCCTGGCAGCAGCAGCAGCAGCGGCAGCTGCAGCAACAACAATAATAATAAAAATAATAATAATGATAATAATTATAATGATAAATATAATGATATATAATGATAATAATAACAATAAGAACAACAATAACATTAACTCATCTAGTTAAGGCATTCCTTTGTATTACGAACTTACAATTTGCTATGAAAGCAAAAATATATTCATACTCATAAAATGTGTACGTCACCTTTAGATGATCTCCCAGAATTGTTCGTTCTCTTCCCTCGGCAATCCCAAGGAACTATTGTTTTTTTAGTTTACCTCACCCAGCAAATCCCTCCAAATCAAAAAGAAACTCTTACACTAATTCGAGCCATGACTTCACCTGAAAGTATTTCGACGGTTAAGGCAAAACGTGATCTTTCTCGAAAATGAAGATACCGAATGCAACATAAACTCTGCTGTAATTTGTCTAATGTTAGAACAATATAGTATGGGACTGCTCTTAGGCTGCTGATTGTTGGTGGGGAAATTCATTGGTTTTTTATTGGCTTTCTTATTTATTTTTATATTTTTATTTCGTATATTTTTATTGTGTCCCCATGAATATACCTTAAACAATCAGCCGTGTAACTGCTCGCCTCTGTAGTGTAGGTGGTAGCGTTTCTTCCCAACGTTCAAGGGATCCCGAATTCGAATCTCGGCCAGGGTGAGTTATCCGAGAAATTTTTTCCGGGGTTTTGCCTTATCCTTAAAGATGAATGTCGGGTAACTTTGTGTAACTCCATAGCAAATCTTAGTAATTTTAACTCCATAGACACTAGTCTCATATGAGCATCATTTCACCCACTTCATCCATCACCCAATATAAATGACAACGTTGGAGGGAAAAAAAAGCCGAACAGCTTGCCGATATGGTCCCTTTATCTTCCTTTTACTTCCTTCTTATGTTTTAAACAACATCGTTCTATTTTGAGACTAGATTATAGTACACAGTTTCTAAGGCAGTAAGAAGATGCTAGCAACACAGTCGTCGGTATAGTTTTTTTTTCCTCCCAGTGACGAACCGTTAGTTTCAAATGCAGGAGAAGAAAATGAAAGCATCTGTTGGTTTTGTGAGGTCAGCTACTTCTCAGATGTGTCCTTAAAAGAGCAGGACTGGATCCTATGTATACCAGGAGTGCAGAACCTGGTTTCACTAGCGATGTTTTGAAGCAAAGGACTATAACTATTCATTATGAATAAACTAATGGCTTTGATTTTTCTGTGCTTGTTTCGTTTTTCAACATAATTTGACAAGGGGAACAGATAAAATAAAAAAAAGCTTTTGTTATAGTAGGTTCATTAACATTCATTTTTATTTTTAATAAAATTATTCCATTCGATATTCAATTTGTTCCATGATAAAATTCATGTAGTAAATTGGATAACAGCTGTACAGATTGATAGCTGAATATGAAGCTTTAATAACTTCGATAAAAATTCCTGAAGAAAGTAAATTTCCTCCTACCTTAACTAGAAGAATAGTATTATTATATTTGGAGGAATTTGTCGACAAGTTATAAATTATCCCACTGTACCTGCCTGTAAAGGCACAATACCAAAGTCTGATAAACTGGAACAATCAAACTATTGGCAATTTAATTTTAACACTAATTTGTCAAAATATATTAAATTTCCTGGTTGGACGAACGTCACATACTGCAGCTTAAATTTCCAGCAGTTCACTAAATCTGTAGATAACTTTTATTTCGAAACAGTTCTTAAAGTGATTCCCTCCCAAGTAGAAAGATGGCAGAAAAGAGCAACATCACGGTGGTTCATTACCATAACAAAACACACACTCACTCACTCACAGTAGCATCTCAATGCATACCCCTCGCACTCACATGGGACATGTATATTAATGCACACCATAATGCACCCAAGCTTTTTGCGAACAGAAATCTTTTCCTTTCTCTCACACAACCCCCGAACTTCAGTTTGTTAGCCGGAAGTTGGACCATTTCCTACTTGGCAAGAGGCACTATGCCAACGCGAAACGATGAGAAAGGCACAGAGAAAAGAGAAGAACAAATTACCATCATAACGGTTTCACCTCCCTAGTTGGATAGTAGAAGGGCCTCAGGAAACCTATTGAAAAATACGGTCAGTGGCGTTGTGCTCGATTAACATCACGTGAAGCGTGGCGATAATTGTCTCAAGTGAGAGGCAATTAATATACACAGCAATTATAAATTAGTTAGGTATATAAAAAGAGAACTTAAATTAAACTATGAAGAAGGTAAAAATCATATTCAATTTAATAATGAAGCAGACATATTACATATTTCATACATTTTGCTAAGTATTATAAATGTTCAATATGCCTTCCTTTTGTAGCACTAATGTGTGAGTTTGCTAAAATTCTGTGCTCCACATCATATCTGACAGTCAAAGACTACTTACTAATTCTACCCAAACTTGCAAATTATTTAAATTTGGATCTGAATTTCATTTCATGTGGTTGATCACAATAATTCATGTAACAGCGGAAAACAATGAGTACATTCCGATACTTAAGCTTCTTCAAGCAAAGTGATGCTGAAGAGATTATTACCACTTCATGGATTTTTTAATATAATTTACGTCCTCCAAATTTATGTTTGTTGTTGTTTTGTAATTTACGTCCTCCAACATTTAGTCATATCGGACGACGAATGAAATGGGTGAAATGATGCTGAATGCGTCCGGGGTCCATGGAGCTTAGAGTTACCCGACATTCGCCTTTCAGGATAAGGGAAAACCCCGGAAAAACCGTATCCACGTAACTCACCCTGACCGAGATTCGAACTCGGGACCTCTTGAACGTGAGGCAGACACGCTATCATCTACGCTACCGAGGCGGGCCTCCAACGTTAAGTCATATCGGACGATGAATGAAATGGGTGAAATAATGCTCAAATGAGTCCAGGGTCCAGGGAGCTTAGAGTTACATGATATTCGTCAATCAGGATAAGGGAAACCCCCGGAGAAAACCTTATCCAGATAACCCACCCTAATCGGGATTCGAACTCGGGACCTCTTGAACGTGAGGCAGACACGCTACCATCCACGCTACCGAGGCGGGCCTTCATAGAATATTACAACGCAAACTAACGGACTCTAACTGGTGTTTAGTAAATTAAGAATATGGTGTGAAGTTTTAAATGCATCGAACCTTTCCCCTATCGTGAGATCAACAGCAGGAGTGACATAGTTTCCAATAATTGATTAATAATGATCCTGTGTAAGGACATTTTAAATTTGATCGACAATCTTTAACATTGAATGAATAATAATTTCCGCAAAGGAAACCCGGAGTGTACATTTCGTTGCAATGAAGTGATTATTTATCATTAAGCTCTGTCATCTTCATTGAAGGAATAAAAGATTATTAAGTAATGAATTAAAAAATATGAATAATTCAGGAGCCGACATTTATTTGACTGGCAATTTGGAAGGAACATACACATATACCTACTGTACTCTAATCAGCGCTGGAGAGTGTTGTTTTTGGATAAAGAAAACGTCGATATGCATAGGTTGTATATACTTTCAAAGACATCAAGATCTGCTGTGCTGATATCACAAGACTGTCTTCAGAATCAAAGGGATTAATAACATACTGATTTAATATTATCGTATATAAAATGAAATACAGAACGCCAGATGAGTGTGGTGGCTAGTCCAGACGTCCACCTCGACCTATCCAGTTCATCACATATTGCAGATACAATCTATCAAGTTCGAACTAATGTTGTAGGCTCCTTTCTAGTTACAGTTACATTCTATTGCTAGCAGCTACATTGTGATTACCTTACCACCATCTTCAGAGGTAAATTAAGAGTTTATTTTATCTGGATAGGCATGAATGGACATAAAAAGGGACAATTCTAGTTAAACTATCATACACTAATGCTGTTTGAAGCAAGATTCTGTTAGAGGTTTAAAATTAATGTTCTTTTGAATCTTAGCACAAAGTACTGCAATTGTTGAAGTATTAACTCTTCCAATTTCTGACATATGAACACTTCAGGTTCAGAACTACTGTTTCTATAATGATAATTGCTTCTATAGTAATAATAACAATAATAATTATTATAATAATGCCAAGATAAAAATTGTCGCAAGTCGCTGAAATGCTAATCGAAAGGCGCTGGAACTTCCAATAATCGATCACAGTAAACACCTTTGTAATACTATAAAACGAGAAAGTCATGCATTGTACAAATACACGCTGATTGTACTGTTACAAAAATTCCCCACCAACATCCCCATTTACAGGTTGTCAATTTTTAAGCTTCTTAATCACTGGGTTGCCTGCTAAACATCTACAAAGACCTTCAATTCCTAATTCACATTTACCTGTGAAACTTACGTAACCTTCAGCTAAAGGATTTCTTTTTCGACTGGATTCACCGAAATCCTATCTTAACTGTAAAAGGCTATTCAAACAAACTGCTTATCTTCAACATGGAACTTAGATGATCAACCTTTCAATTATCTCACAAAATATAGTTAGCCATGCTTCTAATTTCTTTAACATCACTTTTAACATTCGGAAATTATTTATTGCAAATATTTAGCTATCTCACTATCATTTATTAAACCATTAATCTTACCCGTCAATAATTGCTATATCAATTTCTATCTACTTCATTTTTAGGTAATAAAGCTCAACAGAAGCAGTTCAACTTTTAAATTTTGTCGTAGGTGTAACATTGGATGGATAACCTTTATTGATAATGAGATAACATTTAAACTATGGATGGCTCGATATCGATACCGATACACGATATTTTCTAGGATACCTGATTCGTCGTTTCGATACCGTCATTTCTACTTCTAGTTTCAATACAAAATAGAAAGTTGGGAGAATTGTGTACTGCCAATAAAATTAATTAGGTGCACATACTTAGTGAGACAAAATTTAAAACAATGTGCGTACATACTTTTAAACTCTGCATTAGACATTTAAAGGCAAAATACGTTTTTGAAACAGTAAACCTAGTTTTTGTTAAAAATTTTCGGAGTCAAGTCTAATTCTTTTTCTGACAACTGAGCTTTAATAAATAGTGTTTCACAGAAAATAGCTGTAGGTGGAATATTCAATACACAAGTATTTAGCGTCTACTTCTTTATTTGTGAAAATTTTGAATTTGTTCTCCAGTAAACCAGTGAACTAAAATGAGGAGGTGACAAATCGTCGATGAGTTATGTAATAATTTCTTTCTGGGAAATGTTAACTGAAAGAGAATCTGTCACACCATTACTTTCTTACACGATATTACTGTACAGGTACCATATTCCTGGCAATTCTTCGGACTTTACAATGTTCTACTTGCGGAAATAATACCTTGTAATTTTAAAATAAAACAACAATTCAGTATCATACCGAAGTTTTGGAAAAGTATCGAGCGAACTTTCTTAAGTAATGTACGATGTTGATACTATGCAAGTATCGTGAGTATCGCGAACTCATCCCTAACTTAAAAAACAACGGTTGTCTGAAAAATGGCTAGTCACAAAAACGTTATTTGAAATGACTGGTGTGTTTGAAAGAAGTCTATAATGTTGTCTAATAGGCTTTGATCTGTGTAGTATTGTTTCCAAATTACACAAAATTCCTTCCAAATGAAGACCGCTTTACAGGTTATTTCCACAAAGTTCAAAATACGGTTTTATTTGTTGTGTCTTAAACTTATGTCAATTTAATCAGAAACATTAGAACTATTTTATAAATAATCCAGTTTCCAAAATGCTTCCATGTGAAAAATACATGTGTAGTTTTGCTGTGGACAATTTTCTTCTTCTCCATAATTGCTCTAATTAACAGAAGAAGTTTCTGTATTCCACCCAAAAATTCATTGTAAGTATTTAATCGAAAGCATGTTTTGATAGCCCTCTGGATCGAAAAGATTCATTTTAGAAAAGGTAACTGTGGCAATTTGTGTGTGCGCACTGGCTCTACCAAAAATGTGATGCCTTAATTTTCAACAAATCCTCCCGCTATGAAAAAGGTTTTTCGGTACATTGTTGAAATATTTGATTTTATCAAAAAGCATTTAGTGACTTCCGATATTTACTGAAAATTGAAAGGTATATACTGAATTTTCTGAGAATCTAAAGGTACATTTTCTATGATTCTTGCATAAACTAAAACAGTAGAAACAGTTTTCAACACCAGAAATGTTGACATCACTAAAGTACACAACTTATAATAAAGAAAGTTAGAGTCAGACTGAAAAATTCACAGCTAGCCTACACTGAGCTGTCATGGCAACACACCAGCAAAACATTAAGTTCATAAGATTAAAGTCAACTCGCATAGGAGGTCTCATATGCACTACCATAATGGTGACTTACAATGTTGTAAGGCACATGTTTCTTAGTTTAAATCAATCAATGGAAATTCTATAATTGTTCGTTCATACTAGTCGTGTGCATGATATGACATTTGAGTTTCCAGTCTGGCTGTATATTTCCGCCTTTAAAAAAGTATGGAATATCAATTAGTTTAAATAATAATTATTAATATTACTTTTTCGAGCCAAGAATTTACGAAATATTTTTTGTCTGTAATTTCTATTTATTTTTTATTTTATGAATATTTTTATTATGTTTATGCAAAGAGTTTAGAATTTCAAAAGTCACATAGCAATATGAGGTTTAAAAAACTGAGTATCCCTTTAACTTACATACTGCATTCTAAAACGATATCTGTATGTAATAAAGGTTTACTGAACTCGTAAAGAGTGGATAGAAAGTACCTTTTAAGAATAGCTTTAAAATAAGAATGAGTAGAGAAAATCATATAGAATTGGGATTAGAATTAGTATTACTTAAGGTGGGGATTCAGCACTGCCGCAAGTCTTGACCTATTGTACCTAGTTTAACCCCAAGTGGGGCATCCCCGAAGGGGAGAATGAGGTGAGAGGAGACAGAGGGCGGCCATCCCAAGGAGCCATGACAGTGCAGAGAGTATGCTCTCTATATTTTACTTAGATTTAAAACTCCCCATTAGGCCAGGACAACGGACATCCCCTCTACTGTAGTTCGTAAGCGGCCCCAACAGCCGACGTACCGGAGGAGGAGGTGGTTCACTCAGAGCACATCATCCTTCCATGCACCGCCGGTACTTCTACTCTGAAAGAGACCACCAGATGAAAGATGATGTGAAATGGTAATGGAGATTAAATGTAGAGACATAAAATTTGGGGGATGTAATTTCTCTACCCAGTATTTGCCTGTCGACCTGGAAAACCCCCGAAAAACCCATGTTTCAGATAGATTGGCCATGGGAATCGAACCCGACCACAGAAGAAACTGCCTGAGCCATCCTGCTCGGTGGAAACCATGTAAGTGTTACATATCAATATTTTTAATGACTGAATAGAAGCAGCAATAGTAAGAATTAGAAGAACATGTAAATTGAGCAAATTATTTTAATTTTCAGTTTTCGTTTTCAGGATTATGTCCGAATTAGAATCCTCTAATGATACAGAGTTTTTTTTTTTTTTTTTTTTTTTTTTGCAGTAGTGGCTTCAGTTAAATAGCATCCTGCATCATTCAAACAACACCAACAAGGAAGATAAGATACTTTGGATCTCTGTGATAAACTATGCTTTGTAATTGTAAGATCGAAACGATAGAGACTTTTCTCTTCTTAGAAGAATATAAAAAGCATTAGGAACAAAAGAAGAAGAGTTCTGGAGTTGAATAAGAGAAAAAGGAAAGAAAAATGCGTTTCGCTTTAGCCAGCCGCAGCTCTCCGAATGTATACCTTCGCCGAGAAAGGGGAGGAGAAGCATGGTCCACCCTCTAAAGCAGTATCGCTGATGGTGCCATTATTTGAAAGGTCTCAAGCTGAAGGAGGAAAAGGGGTGGTATTTATGGTTTCGCTTAAGTTGATATCAATAAATGAAAAGAAGCAATAGGGGAGCGAAGACCCGGAAACGGAAGCGTCGAGTTTCGCAGGGCACGTGCCCGACTGGTGCGGACTGTTAAATTCCCCATGTCCCAGCTTCCCTGATTTCCGTGGTAATGCAACAACAGCCCTATCTGCCGAACAAAGATTAGGTTCCGATTATGCGGCAGCTCTAGGTTCCAAAGTGGACGATTGGAACTAAAATAAGTTTTAACATATTACAATGGTAAACTATCCGTCACAAGTCCCATGTTCTGTCAGATGCTTTTTATTAAACTACGAATTTGTAACAGAAGAGAGGTAAAATTAACTTCGTTTTAGATTAGGGTTCAGCACCGAATCCTGTGGTTTATTGTACCTAACCTCCTAGTGGGGCGTCCCCGAGAGGAGGAATGGCACAAGGGGAGACAGAGGGCGGCCATCCCAAGGAGTCACGACAGCATCGAGACACACGTCGACACTTCTGCCCTGAAAGAAACCACCAGATAACAGATTATGTGAAATGATAATTGAGGTAAAATGGAGGGACAGGAAATTCGGGGATGTAACTACCCAGCATTCGCCTGGCGACCCGGGAAAAGCCCGCAAAATCCCTTGGAAATCGAACGCGGATCTCCCGAATGGGGACAACAGACGAAATCGCCTGACCTATCCCGCTCGGTTGCTTCAGATTTACTTTACCAGTAGAGAACGTAGCATCAACCGGTTATCACATCGAGTGACATCACATTAGGTATAAGCTATACAACGAAGGCAAATAACCCGCACACTGCAACCTACATTAATTGTAGCATTGTTGATAACTGTTGCATGAATATTAAAATTTGGTGGATGAAATTATATCTCACACTGGCCCTCAGAGCATTGTCTATCTCTGATACCAGCCACTTAAAACAAGAATTACAGCACCTGAGACTCACGGCTACTCCGAATATGACGTTGAAGCCTCGATCACCAGAGCTAAGAAAGGGAAACCTATAATACAGCAAGCATCAAATAAGCCTACCGCTACAGCCTGCATCCCGTTTACCGGCAATCTTTTCAGCAGAATCAGCAGAATTCTCGCCAAATACAACATCAGGACCATCCATAAGCCACCTCCGGAGTTTACACATCTGTTGAGATCAGTGAAAGACAAACTGGACTTCCAAGTTCCGGGAGTGTACCGCATTCCCTGTGAATGTGGGACACCTTACAAACCGGAAGGACCATCGCTACTAGAATAATCAAACGTGAACGGAGCATTCGTCTAATGCAACCTGAGAAGTCTGGGTTGGCAGAGCATTATTTTGATAACAACGATAGAGCCAATTTTCGGGAGACGACCATCTTGGCAAAATGCAACAGTTACTGCGAGCGGAGAATTAAGGAGACTTTGGCAATTTCCTCTGAAAGGAGCATGCTTAATCGTGATGCTGGATTTCAGTTCAGCTCCTCTTGGAAACCAGCCTTAAGGCAAGGCTACTATGAAAATTCCAACTTCTATAATAATAAACCTGTCATTAAGAAAATTTAGCCACATAATTAGAGTATCATTTTAAACTTGCATGTAAATTTTCATGTTGCTACACCAAAATAGTTAATTAATTATTCATTATTTTTGAGAAAATATTGTAAACATTAATAATGTTCTACCCGTCAAAAAAAGGAGCTTTTAAGTTGAGTTTTTGTTTTCGGCTAGTACAGAGCAATTTTAAAAGACCCACGTTCTTATTTTTTGGAATATACTTTTAGCATTTGTTCTAAAATATTTTCCATGTGTTAGCTCTCAAATTTTTGAAAATATTATCATTTTTTATTCCTTAACACTATATAATTTACAAAACATGAGCATTAACAAAAAAGAGGAATCTGAAGTTTCTTATTTACATATTGTGGACCTATCCTATAAGTTTCTCCAAGTTAAATGAAAAACGTTGACGCGTGAGGCATTTTGTATGCTGAAAAGTGTTAGAGAAAAGTTTCTCAGAAAATTAACTTTAAAGTAATGATTGTTACTTTTAACGATTGAAAAAGGTCTCTTTAAATTGTCACGTGATGGCCTAAAATGATGCAAATTGTAAAAATAGCACACTATTTATTACTACAAACCCTAAGCAACCAAAAATGCCAAAAAAGAGAAAAATCCATGATTTTCAGCATTTTCGGCGAATTTTCAGTGCAGTCTTGCTTTTAAAATGGAAATCCGTCGATTTAGGAAGCAAAGATCATTACAGCTTGATAATCAAGTTAAGTAGATACGTTTCTTTGACAATTTTCTTTACTCACGCCATCTCCTGACCTGGCATTTAATTTACTGAAAACAGTCTTTTGTTCAGTAATGCGAATTTTGACAGTGTTTTGTATTTTTTTTTATAGTTGTGTTATATCCAGTATTTCATTTGTGGTTATAACATTTTATAAATATCCTGATGATGGGAGCGATGTACACTCACGAAACGTCGATATCTAATCGTCTTTTCACCTGGCTGGCTGGCCGAGAAGAAAGTGAGCGTATTCGTCGCCAGGAAAACTGCAGGTCTAAAAGTATATCTATTTATTATTTAGATTGTATAATAAATGAATTTGAGCTATGTTTAATTTCATTATTTGTGTTGTTAGCTGAAATAACCAAGAGTGCTCAAATTCCATTTTCCACTGTTGTTACCACTCCTCAAGAAGAAGGGATGAAATAAAGGAATCGCAGGAGTTCATAGAAATAAAGGCAAACAAGTCTCTAAGAGCTCCAGCTGTCAATGCTGAAGCTGATTCAAAAGAGTGATGACGATAACGACACCTGCAAACACTTCTGAAAAGTTAAACTTACCCATTTTATCGTCAAGAAAGATTTCGCCAACAACCATATTCGCCAACGGATCAGAGAAATCAGCAAAAAAAAAAAAAAAAAAAAGGTCAGATTGATCGTTCTGGTCAATGGGAATCGAACTAAGGACATCCACTTTCCCTGGTGTTGTAAACCATGTGGTAAAGGTCATATTACTAACAGATTATTGATGTCTGGAGGAAGGAGATCATTAACAATTTCACTGTTAAACTTGAAGAGAAATTCAAGTAGTACATAAAGAGCACTTTAGAAAAGAAAGGATGTTGTTTCAATTGGATTATGTAAAATGCATACCGCTGAACGGGCGAGACGTGCACTAACCACAGACCCTTTCAGACAACTTGCCTACGCAATTAGGTACAATACTTTCTACAAACTGTTAAAGATTACCGAAAAAAGCGCAACACTCCTTAGAAATTTTTATTTTCTTACTTTTGTATCTTAACAGTACATTAGATATCAGCTTTTTAAAACATTTTTTGTTATGCTCTGCTTCTCTTTAATGACTCAAATACTCTGCGCAGAAGTTATAAATTACATAAGTCAAATAAAATGAATGAAATCTGTATTTTTGCACTTCAAGTGCTAAATGCTTTGGCATTCCTTGAAATTTTGTTCTGAAAAAAATTGTTCTGAAACTTAAAAGGAAAGTTACAACTGAGGCGCAGAGAACCATAACGGCCCAAAGCACAGAAACGTAGTTTTGAGAAAGTCAAAATTTCCATTACGAAGTACTACTTTCAAACGTGATGTAAAAACCAAACTATGTTAGCAACACTAGATAAAAATTGAACAGTGAGAGCAAACAAAATGATACTTTCTGCTTCGGGTATTTATGTAACTGAATATTAGGAAAAACTAGCGAGACAGATTCCTATGGATGTTTTATTAAATCAAAGAGGGCCTAAATCACAGCTACAGCTGGTTGACTACAAGCTTTGCAAATGTCAGGAGCATGCATACACGCTAAAATCTGAAATTCGACGATGTTGTGCTTTAGGCCCTTATGGTTTTAAGCGCCTCTATTTATTTTATGCTTACTCGTATTTAAAGGTGTTTATAATGCACAGCTGGCGTATGCCTTTTGCAAGCTGTTTTTATATATTACTTTATCACTTGATTTGCTTTACACATTTCGAAAAAAAAAATTGTAATGACAGTTCTATATTTTTCTCCCTTAATAGTGAGCATCAGTGCCTTTCTAAATACAATGAGAAAACAAATGTTATATTTGTTTACTAAATTGTCAGATTAAATTCTTCCTCTATGGTAATAACTTTATTATTTCATTGGACATCTTTTTTTTTTTCAAAATATTTTGTAAGAATATTACATACACATAATATTCAACTTTGTAATTAATTTACAATTAATAATCATTCCTTATCATTAATTAATCATATATTAAGTGAAAAAGTGGGTTAAAATTCAAGGTGAAAAGTATAGTTATCAGTGGTTAAGTGTATATTCTGAGCTTGTATCTATTCTTAAAAATCCTTTATGCACTTCAGGATAGAAATTTCAGTGATACTTTGATTGAAATTGAACAATCTAAACTGAACAGAGCTGTGCATTTATCCTGTTATCTTTCAAAGGAGTATCAAATGGCACTCTACAGATAGCAAAATGTTACTAAACCCTAAAAATTATATATGCGCCTAATGGGGCAATTAAACTGTGCATTATTTATGGGTTCTTCCTCCTAGTTGAAGTGCTGATAAAGTTGAGCTACTGTTATGTACATATGTGTAAATGACTGAAAGTTAGTGGATTTTAAAGACGTTTGAACGTTCTGCTAAATTTTGCTACTTTATTTTCGTTTTAAATTGCATATTTATAAAAATATTTAACCAACATCTCCTTATTGAAAAGTACACTATGAACACTAAATAAATGTGTTCTAATTCTTCCTCAGAGCTAACAGTGCTACTATAAACTTTCTTCAGAGGAAAGAAGTTACCTTTAGATCAATTTGAAATTAAACGTAAAATTTGGAATTCTCTAAGTTTTCTTCAAAACAATCTGCAAATTAAGCATACCTTTTACTCTATATGTTTTTCTTCCTGATGATCTCCATTTTTCCAAGCTTTTCCTTTAGAATGCTACTCTTGAAGTAATTAACAGGCAATGGATACCAATTTAATATATTTCATATCCAATAAATAAAATGCACACGTAAAATATGACATACATTGCGAAAGGAGAGCTGTCCATCTATCATCTTGTATTTTAATCCATAGCGTAGAAAATTTTTAATTTCAAAATTATAATTTATCAATAACGCTGGGCAACAATTAAAATGTTTCGGGCTTAAAAATAGTGAATTAACATGTATTTGCATCTGCTGAATTAAAAAATCACCATAAAAATGATAATTTAGCTCTTGTTTTGAAGATAAAGTGACATTTCATTTTTTAGTGTGACGATTTTAAATTTGGGGAATCTTATTTTTTTTTTTTTTTTTTTTTTTGGAGTTGACACACCTGTCAAAATACCGTAGATGACAATTAAAAGCATTTTTAACAGTGCTCCTGCAAAAATACCGTATCCTTGGGTGCAACATGTCCCTTAAGATCCATTCTCTCCACTCCCACCTAGACTTTTTCCCTCCTAGTTGTGCAGCTGTCAGTGATGAACATGGGGAGAGATTCCATCACGACATTTCTGTTATGGAACAAAGCTATCAGGGCCGTTTGTATGAAGTAATGCTTGCTGGTCTTATATGGGGATTAGGCTGTTGGTCTTTGTACCTATAGGGATTCTGCGGAACTCCATCACAAGAGGCAAGCTAAAAGACGACGAAGTCAATAGGCCACCACATGATTCTCTTTAGACACGGCTATCTGCGAAGTAATTTTCCAGAAATTTAGAACTCTTAACATGTAATTACTAGTTAAATACAACAAATGCACTTTAATTATTGTTATCATGTATGTAACTAAAATGTATCCTTTTCTTTCAATTCGCTAATAGGTAATACTTCCACCTTGTGTATATCATAGAAACTAGAGCTAATAAAAGTTTTTAATTGTCATATTTGTTTTTCTTAACCCTAAATTAGTAGGAATTGCCTCATAAAGTGCCCGAAACATTCAAAAATTATTTTTTGTTGCCCAGTGTAATTAACACTAGGAGCATTGTATAGATTGAATATCTAAAGCTACCCTCTGAAAGGTAAACTCAAATCTTTTTAAATAAACTCTATGTTTCACGTTATAATAAACAAAACTGCTCTCATAAGTTACCAATTCTCTTTTATCCATAGTATATTTAACTAGAAAATAAGTTATATTGACAGTGACACAGCATTTCCAAATGTTTTAACCCATTTTTAAAGCCTCTTAATGAATTTGAGCTATAAATCAATAGCTTAGGGAAACTAGAATACGAAAACTAAAACATAATGAAGTAACACACAAGGACGTCTTTTGTATGAATAGAAGTTTTCAACGTTAAAGTGAAAGCTTGCCATTCTTAATTTCACAGAGAAACACTACTGTTTAAAAGGAAATCGCTCTCGTAGAGGTTTTCAAAGACAGTTAAAATCGGTGCCTAGATAGCCTATGAGAAACTAAAACAAACACTGAGGCTTAGATATACAGAAATGCAGAATGGTTTGAAAGTGGATCTCGATATTAATGAGGGATGTTGGCCATAAGCATTATTGTAAACTTAAGAGTTAATGAAGACTCTGAAGTTTTAATTTTCGAAATGATAAAAGAAATGAAACAGCCACGTATATTAATAGAAGCAACATATAAAACTATTATTTTGTGGAGAATAAAGAAAGAAATGGCTTTGAATAGCACAGGATCCTAATCTAAATCATAAGAATCTTAGCATTCGTAATAAAGAGTCCATAAATTAATTAACCTGTAATGCTCTGGCCAAGCAATTAGCTAGTGTATGAATAAATAAAAAGCTGGATGGCACAATATTAGCTGAAAACATGTAGTGAAGGAAAAGCGAAGAGCATCCACCCTACAATCCGCACATTGCCAGAGCTGCGGAAGCTCTCCCAGCTACTTCCGGGAGTCAGAGGGGAATCCCTCGAAAACGACCGGAAGCAAGGGACAAAGTGGCGTCCTCCGGTGTGACGTCATACGTTATGCAGATTTACCACCGCTCGCGTTAATTTCTGTCGGAAAACGCGTGTCCTGTGCTTTAAAAAGTCAAGGGCGGATACGTCTTTCTTTACATCGCACAATGGCAGCGGTTGTAACTGATGCTGGGGTCCTCACGGCTACTGGAAAAAAGAAAGATCGTTGAGGAAACGTGGATATATCGTCTAGTGTGATACTTAGTGCTTAATCTCACAGCATGAGTCAGTTGTATGCAAATTGCATACTCCCTACACCAACTGAAGAGCAGAAGCTTTAATGCATCATATATTCAATACGTAGTATTTCAGCTCTTGGGAGTACCGAGACAGCCGATCTATTATTTCGGAGCATAAAATTAATATGAGAGAGCGTACACAAATTATACAAATACCAAGACCAGTCTCTTTCAAAAATTAGACCACCCGTAACCATTTCTTTGTGTACACATTTATTATGTCTTACCCTGAACGGAAATCGGTACATTTACAGGAATACACATTGGTCAAACATTATGATTTACAACTTGAACACTTGTACACGTAATAAGGGAAAATAACTTTGAACCGTGGTATGAATGATGCACCCTGGAATTTCAAAATTATCGTGCACCAAAATTTGAAGAAATTGTCGTTATTTACTAATTTGTTAAAAGATAATGTTTGCAAGGAACTGTTAACTTCAAGTAAATCTACTGTTTTACTTCAAAATATTAAGCATTTTCCATGTTAGCATATTTAAATCAAAACAACAGCGGAAAAGCATTTAATCGTTATGTTTAACTAGCAAAGCTGATTCACAATTTATCTCACACATGCTTGCTTAAGAATAGATTTATTGCTTAGGATTAACTGAGTGGAAGTGATACATTATTATTAGTATTTGTATTAGTATTAGTATTACTATTACTATTATTATAGCCAATGGTCATATCATATAATGTCTAATGATATCACTGTCATTATATTCATGGTTCATTTCCTACATGGAAGAAATTTTGAAAATGCTTAAGCGATTAAAATTAGCATCAATAAATTCTTCACATTAAAAATCAGAAACTCTTAATGTTCTAAAACCCATTGAAAGGTGGCTCGTAACTACAGAATCTAATGCTATTTAAAATAATTTGCTTTAATACTACTTTTTAAATAAAATTCAGTTGAAAACTCGACATTACTTGTAGTCATCATCTATACTTTATTTATGATTAGATTAAATTAGTTTGACATAGAATTTGCATATGATAATTAGTTGGTTTAAATGTAAATATGTGTAGTTTAAATGCAAAATCCAGCCAAAGTTGTACTTGTGTTAAACATACTGCTAAATTTACATGAGCTCAAATCTGTTCTTTATTTAAAACTTTAAAACATGACGAAGATTTAAACCTAGTCAACCCTAGACGTTAAAATGTGTGTCTGAAGAGTGAAGGAAATGCGGTATCTTGACACAGAATTAGGAGGTAATGAATCTTATCTCATAAAATTATACGTATCACTGATTATTTAGCAGAAAAAGAACACCATTCCTTTAAGATACACCTGTCCTGTGATAGGTCAGGGTAGTTAGCCGAATAAGCGTTATTTTCCAGATTTTCCCTTAACTTGAAAGGGGAATACCGGATAACTTTGAATTCCATGGACCCTTGGCTCATTTTATTCCTCAAAATGGTAACCTAGATTGAAGAGCTAATACATTTTCAATGGTGGTTCACATTATTCCTTGTCTTACTAAATTCTGCAGGTGTTGATTGATGCTGGATAAATTTTAAGGGGGAGTTAGTTGAATATAAGTATTTAAAACCATTACTTTGTTTCAAAAATTTAATTAAAATTTATTGTTTACTCGACTAATGTTTTAAAATAACGATTAGAGCTTATGTGCTCTCTGAAGTGATTTTCATAGATTTTCGCACCTAGACTAACATGGAAAATATGGGTCTCTGTACGGATCCTTTATTACCTGGGACAAATAGCTACAGCTTCGTTTATTTGTGATGGTAGTAGGGACTACGCCTGTTGTGATGGCTGGCCATCATAAGTTGTTAATCTAGTTATCTATTGTGTGACGCATGAGTACCGCGGTACAGTGTAGTATATTATCACAAATGGAATCTCTGATAATTTTCAATCATGAACACTCCAAAAAGCTCTCCTCGGAAGGTTGCAATCTCCGAAAGCAGAAGGATTATTCAGAATGTTTTCCAGTTCTGCAAGGAGGGAAAGCAACACGGTCTAGTTCTTCCTTTGCAAAGGACAGTGGCTAGAACTTCTACGGCAGTAGGAAAAAGTGGAGCCTCAAAAAAAAGAATTCTTTTGGAAAAAAATTGTAAAAGCTATTGTTTCAGATAACCAAGTCGAGCAATGGAAAAAGAAGTTTCAAATGTTCGATTTCCATAACTGCGTCTTTATCAAAACTTTTCTTAGAGTAATATGTAGTACGTAAACAAATGCCAACAGTGAAGAAGTTATTCTGTGCAGAATACGAGAAAATTAATTTCGTGGCGGACAGAAAACATTCTGGCGAAAATTAAAGGAAATGGGATTTAGTTTTAAAACATGTAAGAACATGAGACACACTTTAGTGGAACGCCAAGATATAGATTGCCGCCTTATCACTGCGATTTAAACCCCATTGAACTGACATGGAATATCAGGAACCACAAATAACACAAAAAGTACATTCTATGACTTTAGACGCACCTAAAGGAATAACCAGACAGTGTTTGAACTACAACGCTGAAGAGGATTGAAAAATAAGGTACATGCATCAAAATTAAACCATAGAATAAGAATACTGACATCGAGATGCCTTGAAGGAGCAACAGAAAGAATAGTAATCAATGTGGGTTTGGATAGCAGTGATGACGAGGAAGAGAAAGCACCTTAGAGGGAAACCTTAGTCAGTTTTCAGTAATCAGACATAACAGCTGATATCCATCCTATAGGCGACAGCGCCAAAGATGGATAGCAAGTGAAACGCATATGCAGGAATCGGAAATTTCACATCAGAATTAAATAACTCAATTGTGTTGTTCCTTGGGGTGGCACATTTTCTGCCTTCAATAATGTACAAAATTTTTTGACATGTTGTTTGCCTTTGCTCCCCTCTGAAAACTAGTGTAAGGTATACTTAAGCTGATAACAGCTTCTCCACTGCGAAGAATCTTCCTAAATGTCCCGGGTAATACTTATATATACTTGTATTTTTATTTTTATTAGCCTGTTGATCACGCCAAATACTTGCCAGAATCAGTGCAATTTCATTGCAGAATAGCAAACTCACAGAAGACAGAGTAAACCATCTATTACTGTGCATATGTTTACATTGATATTGCTTGCTCTGTGTATCATTTCATATCAAAGAAAACAACGGTAAGATTTGCTAGTGTGGTGCTTAAGATTTGTAGAGAAACTTAAAGGACTAGCTAGAATACAAACAGCGGAAATGCTATTTCTGTGGAATGTGAAAGGATGCACAAGAGCAAATGGAATACGAAACGAGCAGATAAGAGAAGAACTAAACATATATCAATTAAAAGAACTAACAGCAAGAAATGGGCATAAACTTAATGAAGATGAATGAAGAAAGGTTACTTAGGAGAACCCTTATATATAATTCAAGAGGAACACGAGATGGCAGAACTCGCAGATGGACTGCACTGGTGACTTCACCGGGCTACATCAGCCTAAACCACGTAGAAGAAGAAGAACTTAAACGACTAAAAGCCAGTATTTCCGAAAATCTTCAGAAACGTTTGATATATACACTATGGTCTTTTCATGGAGATTTTGCAGTTGCTTAAATTTCAATAAAATCGAACAAGATATGAAAGTCGTTACAGAAACTTAAGAAGTCGTCGCAACACATGAGTGAATATCTTGAAGGAAACTTATGAGAAGGTGAAGGATAAGAGAAACCCAAATCTTATAGTGGTACGAGAAAACTAAAATTTGATTCTGCAGTTATAAAAGGCATAGGAATTCGGCGTAAATATGGCATATAGCCAACTTTTGTTTAAATCCCATGCTGTACACAGATTTACATACACATGGGAGAGAAAATTCTCCTATGAAATTGCTATGTTGAAATATACTTTTGTTCACTTCTGTGGTAAAAGGGTTAGTGTATCTACATCACATTCAGAAAGTCCTGAGGTAGACTCTCGGTTAGGTCGCGGATTTTGCATCATGTTTTTGTTCTTGATATTTTGTTATTCTAAGAAAATGAATGCCATGTAATTAACCCCGGAGATTTGGGGCCTATTTAAGTGAAATTTGAACCACTTTGTCCATTTTCTCTCTGATGTGTACCCGATTAGCGAATATTAATTGCACATCAATAAGTATAATGAGTAATAATTGTTAAATATGTGGTATATCCATCTTAAGTTTGCTATACTAAAAGTACCCAAATGAATAAGTTTTTCTTAATTAATTTAAGTAAGCATTTAACCTCTATGTGAAATAGATGTAGCTGAAGGTGCACAGATATTAGCAAATATAGGTGTACATTTTCTCGGCTGCTGCTAGATCAATTGCTTATAGCAATATGCTGGCCGTATGGACGTGGTCTCCACGTTCATGAGAAGCAATGCGCTGACGACACCCACGCTACCCAAATGGAACATTAACTTCCTGAGAGGGGCTCCGCGCAGAATTTCACGGCGGGCAACGTCACGGACCATCTCCGCTCGCTCAACCGATTGTTGTAGCCACGCGACTAGCAATAAATTGTAACAATAGAATCGAGGGTGACTCCAAGAGGGTGTCCCAAGTCACTGCTGGTTATGTTTGGTGGCAAACGTTGTGGCACATTATTTCATTAACCTGACACGCCGTCCGGCTCTAGTTTCATCTCTGAATGGACCAACATCTCTACTAAATACAAACACTCAGCCATCATTAATTCTCTTGATACTCCTAAACGCATTGACCTTGCAATGGTATTGTAAAGCCTCAGATGGTCATTCTAAAAATTATCCTAAAATGCCTAAAATCGTGTAAAACATTAATTTTTCAAAGTTGCACAAAATGGGCACATTCAGTTTCGGAAGCAGAGCACTTTTGTTACTCTAGTTAAAACATCCAAATCGCAATCCTTATTATTTAGATTTTATAACTCAAACTTTCAAAATTCAGTATTTATGCTCGGAGAAAACCAAACGTAAATTTTGCAATTTAATACTAAGCATATTTAAATTTAAACATGTGTTTATTTGATAAATTAATTATCTAAAACTTCATTTTGTTATTATGACTGGAGTCCCAATTAGCGCAATAATGTGCATGATACACTTTTACTGTATTGTCTTGGACACGTACAATTAATTAATCCAAAAGTATTGTACAAATCTGTGATTGAAATTAGTTGTAATAGTTAAAGTTAAGGATAAGTATTTATTTCATAAGACATTTTAAATAATAGTTAAATTGTGGAAACGTAGAGTCAGACTGAAAAATTCAATGCCATAGCCGGGATTTGAACCACGGTTCTACTGGTCTCCATCCAGCCGCTCTTCTGAAGATCTTCTGAAGATCCGTGGTTCAAATCCCGGCTATGGCATTGAATTTTTCAGTCTGACTCTACGTTTCCACAATTTAGCCTACACACTGCCAGTGAGAAAGAACAATTAATTTCCATTAATTGACCTAATAGTGGTTAACTATAAAGGCCGGGCCTTAAAGTACTTACATATTGTAAGTCGCCATTAAGGTAGTTGTCTCATGTGTTTATGAGAACTTCTAAGTGGTTTACCGGGAAAAATACGAGTCAGTTTGAGAATTTAATGTCATATCGGCACGTTGGCCATAGTATCTCAATGATTATGGAGGCTGGACGGAGACCAGAAGATCCGTGGTTCAAATCCCGGCTATGGCATTGAATTTTTCAGTCTGACTCTACGTTTCCTCAATTTAGCCTCTACACGGCCAGTGTGAAAGAACAACTAGTAGTTAAATTATTTCACAGTAAATTAAATAATCAGCCTGTAGCATTTTAAATGTTGGGGGAAGTGCGTTTCTGCGATTACATTTATCTCTGCAAACATAAACAGTTTCTGGTGCAGTTTTAATTGCACTAATGAGAACACAAATAGTTAATTAATTTTAATTAAAAGAAAAGTTATAGAAGCTGGAAAGCAATACTCTCTTGTGTGGAAAAAATATTATAGCTCTTATAAATAGATACATAGATTGGTCATTACTCAATCCCTCTACTAGTTAGTAAAGTTTTGTGCACTTCTTTATGCAATAAGTGATCAAAGTGTTTAGTTATACATTTGGCTTATGTTTAAAGTGCAATTGTACATTAAACTTTAATCTGTGGCGCAAGATTCCTATACCTAACCAAGACTGACCCCTACGTTACCCATCACTGTCCACAAGATGTGGTAGATTGGGGTGCAGTTTTGAAAGGTGGAACGTGGGTAGTGCCCCGAATCCTTCCCGTGCGTTGAATACGGTCCTCGTAATCTGAAGCCACTGCTTCTTAATCAAGTGGCTTATCACTTGGGCCTCTCAGAAGCTCAGGAGGCTGAGTGTATCCTCCTCCTTTCTACATGTAATTTAATTCGGGCCTTCTACTTTCTAAGGAGCTGCGGTACCATGGCGTTAAGGAGACAGATGACCTTTGATAACACATTTGTAGCTGTAAGATATCTGATTTGTTGCACTCACATGGCTTTCTCTATCTTGTACGAATAATTCTTACAAATCGTTATTCCTCTATCTGCTTCACGTTATTCGACATAAACATTTTCAGCAATTAACTTACTCAAAATTAGCTTGTAGGTACAAGGAGAATAGGGGAAAACAGTACTCTTTAAGCGAATCTTTTGGGAACTGGTCACTATGTAATGCTTTATAATTCCAGTCTCTTTGTATGGCCAAAAGAGTAAGGAGGGGAAAAGGAAAAGAAAAACGGAAAGGAAAAGAAAGAATGACGTATTCCTTTTTGAAAAAGTGGGTATATCTATAAGTACAGTAAAATTAACATAAAATCAATTAATTTCTCGGAATTCCATGACATAAACTGTGTGTTTTAATAGGATCTATATTTTTGTCTATCTCTTTTATTAAGAGACTTTATGTCTAATTTATTAAGATTTTGCCTATCTCTTAAGGTTTATCACTTGCGCAAAAATCATTCAGAATGAATAGAACTTCTAAGCTTATTTCCAGAAACAAAAAAGAAATCAAGATTTATATATCATTGGCATGAAAACAATTAAAACATGATATTTTAATCAAAACCGTTAGTCACTCTAGAGGATCACAAGTTTCGAACAGATATCTATGTAGAGGACAGTGTGGGGTGGGGCATTTTCTTGAAAACCTTCTGGCTGGCTTCCTCTAAGATGTGAACTTAAATAACACGTTTTATATTTTACCTACATTTTATTTTTGAGTTATGCACAGAAACACATGCACACAAGTCTCTAAAAATGGCTTTTCTTTCTTTTCCTTTTCCATTTTCTGTATTTTGGAATCAGGTAGTCCCATATTGTGTATTTTTGGTGAAATATCGGCATCAAGCTTTTGGATGGAATACAATACTTGTCTTAATTTGAAGTACCTCGTAGAAGAGGAAATAATGGAGATAGATTATATAAAAAAGAATATTCCTTTTTGCACCGAGGAAAGTAAAGTTTATAAAGTAATGTATTTGTTAAAAAGGTAGAAGATTAGGATTCACAGGTTCCTTGTTTACTTACACATATCACGAATTCGTAGGCTAAGGTTTCCAGGATCGTAGTCTAAATACAATTAGAAGCAGTAATGTTTAAAGAAGTTACGTTCTAGTGACAGAAGTTCATGCAACAATATATTAAAGTCACAGAAGTTGTAGCATAGTTAAAAATAAGTTACAACTTAATATAGCTTTTAACTGTCCCTTCTAATGCGCACTAGCTCAATTCCTCATCAATTCATAGTCTGAATTTTTGTTTCATTTTCTGTGTAATGTAGCGACTTGCCGTGTAGTCGAACACAAAACTCCCTGCAGTAGTAGGAGGCCTCACAAACTCTCTCGTAGGCATTTCTCGCACCCAAAAGACATTCTCTATTGCTAACTCTCCGGGCACTGTGGAACTGAAACTAACGGCACATAGTAGTGCTATAGCTTCAAAGATATGTCGCTATGTGTCGCTATATTTAAAAGTCTATAGAATACCTAAACTTTAAAATATGAAATATGAACATCAGAAATTCTGTGGGAAAAGACTTTTGTAGTTTCAAATCTTTATTCCCTTAGAGAACTTGTAATAACAAGAATCAGATTAATTTGGGTCTCGTGGAATCTAAAATACAGTCAAAAGTGTCGAAAGAAAAACCAGGCACATGTATTTTTCGCCCAAGAGACAAAGACAGAGAAAGTAAATTATTTCATTCGGAATACCTATCAAATATTATTTGTGGATATTTTCTTTCTACATGCTGCATGTCAAAAGATTTCTAAATCAAATAACAAATAGTTCTTTTCTTAGCAAAAAGGAACCATTCTTATCAACTGAAAGAGGAAACTTATCCTTATTTAAAATGCAATATTTATTATACTTGCATAAGCTTTATTATTGATTTGTATACTTGTTTAGCAGCCTGACAAGCAAATAGAAGTGCTAAAATGTTAGTGTAATAAAACTCTAACGTGTGTGTGTGTGTGTGTGTGTGTGTGTGTGTGTGTGTGTGTGTGTGTGTGTGTGTGTGTGTGTGTGTGTGTGTGTGTGTGTGTGTGTGTGTGTGTGTGTGTGTGTGTGTAGTAATGTAATCCAGTTCCCAGTGTGAAATAGCGTATGCGTTCCAGGGTTAACCGTACTTTACACATTCTATTTGGAGCATCCAAAACTTGCGATTAAGAAATTAAAAAAAAAAAAAAAAAAAAAAAAAAAAACTGAGCTACTATTAGCTGCAGTCACCAGAAAAGCTTACTTTACAAAAATGAGCGAGGCTGTAAAATAGTAACATATGGAATAAGTGGCTAGAAAATGTAATGAACTTGAGAAAAATTGCAAAATGTGTAATGAGTATAATGGTTTATTAAAATGGAATTCCATCCCTTCGCTCTTCCCATTTTTCTATTGACATATCCATCACACTATTAGCCCACTTCTTTGTCCATAAATGTTTTCTGGCCTGGTTTCTACAGATTCTTGAAAATATGATATCAAAATAAGTGCGTATGTAAAGTACACTGCAGAGTGAGAGAGAGAGGGGGGGGGAGGGAATGGCAGAAAGGGAGATAGAGAGGAAAGAAGGTGCGCGTCTAAGTAATGAGATGTGGTTCTGGGGGCATTGATAGTTTTAAAATGTGCTCCATGCACAGTTGTTAAGGAAGCACAGTTTGATCGAACAAATGTTGCTTTGTTAAGTGGTACATTGATAAGTGCGGAAGAACATCTTTCAGCCAAATAATTCACTCGTTCCCATTTAAAAGGAAGCTTCAGTGAAGATCTTCTTTGTGTTGTGACGGGAGATTTCCTTTTCCTGGCATTAAACTGCCAGGGGGAAGAGTCGCTTTCCTCAGCTTCGGAGTCATTCCAACTGCAGATCGCGTTCCAAAATACAATCAAATCACAGGGCGACTGACTGCGGGGGTGGTTTAGATAATAGCGAGGGTTGGAAAACCCCAGGGTGGAAAAGAGAGAGCGATAATTGAACGCAAATAAAGTCGAAATTTAGACCTCTAACCTCCCCTTTTCCCATCCCGTGCACCGGAGGTTTTTCCTTCCAGCTGGCATTTGCCATGTCATGATACGACCTAGGGGAGAAGGGTTGCCCGGGAATTGGGGTGGGGGCAGCAGCACAGGAAATTCACATACACACACATCCTGGCATGTATATGAGATTTAAATTTACAAAACACCAATGACTTATTCACTTTGCAGTATTGTGAAGGGGTGGCATTGATATGCCCTCTACCCTCTAATCCCATTATCATAGTGGGTGAAGCTGATTTAGAGACTTGCCAGCCAGAAGGGGATTTTCAAATTCTCCGATGAATCTTCGCAGGATCATGGATCGTTGCGTTGTTATTCTCCTGCAATTCATGCACCCTTTGCCATATGTGCAGTTTACTTCATCACAGATTAAGTTGATACTGTGATCAGCTTCACCAGTTGTAGAGATGCAAATCCCACTTCTAACGAATGTTTAAAGAAGAATTTCGTGTGCATAACATGTCCTTAGGATTCTGGGTCATACGAGATGAAAAGAAAAAAAATTGCATACAAATACATTACGTGCATTAGAGTAGCTATATGTTACAATACAATCAAAAGATTAAAAACACTGCGTATTTTGTTCTTTAACATACTTGGTATATTAGTACATATTTGCTTTCAAAAGCAAAACCTATTACAGCATATGAAGGCTAATTTAATATCAAAAACTGGTGCATAGGTTTAGCTTAGCTTTTGAAATCTTGACAGCAGATAAAGAAGATATTTTAGTTACTGAGCTAAATATTTTTTTTAATTGATGTCATTGAAGGTGATTGCTAGTAGCAACATTCTGTCATGAAAAATATGATGTTCAAATTTCTCTATAATTTTAAAGCACATATAAACCCTGCAGTTTTATAAATTTCACGGTGAACTAGTATAGCTAGATTAACATAGTGGAATACTAAAGCAATTGTGGGCATCGCATCTCGTAATGAACGTATCTGCTACCAGCTGCTCCAGTGGTGAATTTTGGAATATTTTTCTCAGCTTATGTTTGGGAAGTGTAAAGATAAACAATACCAGTTAAGCTAACTGATCAATTTAATGGAATTAGTTAATGATGGGTCTGAATAATTGTACTGCTTCCGAATCTTATCCCTTGAACTTATACTTACTACTGAATTATAAGTGTTAACTTCTAATGTATTTAGAATTTACAGTTAAAAATAAATGTAACTGTTATAATGTTAAGCGAATATTGCAGTGTGCTCAGCTGAAGGTTACTCGACGATAATCAATAAATATATATTTAAATCGAGCGCGGCTTTTAGGCTCTGAGGCAGCTGATAATCGATCATAGTAAAAACTTCTATAAGGAAAAACAACCGACGGAAAAGATGCGAAATTTATACACTCAATTTAACTAAGTTTCGCTTGCCTATCACCCACAACAAAGTTCCTACTTACCTGTTCCAATCTTTAAGTTCTCTGACTTTATTCAAACTTAAGATCTTCATTTCTATTTCAATTTTAGAAGTTATATCTACCTACATAGAATTGTCTGCAACAAATGAAAACACTAAATTCTAAGAACATCTTGAGGTAATTTTTTTCTGTACTAGCCAAATTGTCTGTACTTGACAAAAATTGATCACTAATGACTCCCATCCTCTGGCAAAATTTTACATTGTCTAGATCGTAACTATATATATATATATATTAAGCATTGATTTTACATACGGAAATTTTTATTCCGATTATTTCTTTGCCTTCTTTTCATTTATTTATAAAATTTAAAATCTTAACAGACAATAAGTACCATATCATTACATTTTCACGTCTTCGTTCTTTTGTAAAGTCTTTCACACCCTTTCCAAAAATTAGGAGCTC